>WNWK01010359.1:0-70600 GCA_009830355.1 Cherax destructor | reverse complement strand
ACATTCTGGAAGGATGACACTACCAGTGGTAATAATAACACTGTTGCACATGGGTTATTATCGAGGTTTTTGATATTTCCTCAACCACTTGAGGCCACATCAACCTCAAAGCCACTAAACTTAGGGTCAACATCACTTTCCTCTTAAAAGGGTAGTGTTAATATGACATGGCATCAGTGAATCCCTGGTGTTTGCCACGCTGTTTGCTGTTTCCTCTTGCTGGCGCTCAATTGAACTGGTGCTCCCACAAGGTACTAAATGGTCCCAGATTTTTTTAATACTGTGCACACCGAGTGTTAAGACCCATTCTATACTAACGAGGCATCTCAGGCCAATTGTGCCAAATTTTGAGGCAGAAATAAAAAAGTTCATCTATGTTTGGAGCACTAGCAGTGAAAACGTAGATCTACGTTTGGACAGTTAATCCTTTGACTGTTTCAGTCGTATATATACGTCTTACGAGCCACTGTTTCAGACGTATATATACTCTCAAATTCTAGCGGCTTCAAATCAAGCGGGAGAAAGCTGGTAGGCCCACATATGAGAGAATGGGTCTGTGTGGTCAGTGTGCACTGTATAAAAAAATCCTGCAGCACACAGTGCATAATGAGAAAAAAACTCTGACCGTTTTTTTGGATTAAAACGCCGTATTTGAGGTGTATTTTCATATAGTATTTATGGTTGTATTCTCTTTTTTATGGTCTCATTTGATAGAATGGAAAACATACTACAGAAATATAGATGATTTTGATTAGTTTCATGATGAAAACGACCTTGAAATTGAGCTCAAAGTAGGGGAAATGTTCGATTTTTGCAAATGTTCAAGAGTAAACAAATCACGCCACGCATCCAATACACATAAATTGGTAAGATAAGATAAGATTTCTTTGGATTTTTAACCCCGGAGGGTTAGCCACCCAGGATAACCCAAGAAAGTCAGTGCGTCATCGAGGACTGTCTGTCTTATTTCCATTGGGGTCCTTAATCTTGTCCCCCAGGATGCGACCCACACCAGTCGACTAACAACCCAGGTACCTATTTGCTGCTAGGTGAACATGACAACAGGTGTAAGGAAACACATCGAAATGTTTCCACCCGCCGGGAATCGAACCCGGGCCCTCCGTGTGTGAAGCGAGAGCTCTAGCCACCAGACCACAAGTGCCCTGATATTATTTATACCATTTTTACAATAATGCGATAGTCTGCATAACGGTAAATCTTCTATTTTTTTGTGTGAATAAAAAATAAAAATAGAAAGCAAGAGTAATATAAGAGGGGCCTAAAGACGTGACTAATGAACAGATAACATCTTATTTTAGTGCCAGGAATGCCTGCATTGTTTATTCTGGACCCTATTTTGAAATTGACAACTTTTTTATTTTGCATGAAATTGGCCAAATTGCCAATTTCTGACCACTTTATTGGGTAGTTGAAATCGGTAAATTGGTGGTTTCTTGTACTCAATCGATAGAACAAATGGAGTTCTAAAGAAATAGCTATGAGTTTGGTCGACTGGAACAAAGGAATTGGCTGAAAATAGGGCTCAAAGTCGGCAAAATTGCCGATGCGTATATATCGCCGAGATCACTAACTTCGCGAGAGCGTAATTTCGTAAGTTTTCCATCAAATTTCATACTTTTGGTGTCATTACCGTCGGGAAGAGATTTTCTGTCATTTCATAAGAATTTTTTTTTTTTTTTTTTTTAAATTTTGCAACAACAGGAGAACACTCAGGATTGGGGGTTGCGACAGTCAAAGGGTTAAGGGGTTAAGGAGAGGGAAAAAAATGGCAACATTGTCAGCACATTTAATTTTGGGGCTTCCAGCAGTGAAGGGATTAAGTATGTATAGTATAAACTTACCTTCATACCTGAAATACTCTCACAAGTGTAATGGTTCAGTCGGACTATGCACTTTTTGGAAATCTCTCCAATGGCAACCCTGTCAATGATGGATGTGTGTAAAAGAAAGGAGCAGCTACACCAGTGGCCATCAGACACCTTCAAGCGGCAGCGCTCTCCAGAATGACAAAGAATGCTCTTCATGCCCTGTATAAATTATATTTAAATTATTACATGCAGATTTTAATCATTAATATATAAAATTTTATATATAGTAAATGACTGATAAAAATGAATTAATAGTGCTTAAGAGGTGTCCACTTTAGCAAAAAAAAAAAAATGTTATATTGAAAGTTTTGATTAAGTGAATGTAGTCTGCTTAATTGATTGACTACTGGACATTGACAAATGCCCCACAAATGGACTTAGTCCACTGTATACATGACATGACTGGACATACAAAGAAAAAACTATTACAAGCATGCTTTGGGCTTTCCCTCTCTCCTCCTCCTTCCTCCCTCCTCCCTCTCTCTCTCTCTCTCTCTCTGTACCTCCATCCCTCTCTGCCACTCCACCTCTTTTTCTTAATCCCTCCCTCTATTAACCTTTTCAGGGTCCAGACCCCCAATCTGAAACTTGTCCACAGGGTCCAAGAATTTAAAAAAAAAAAAAATCTTTTTTCTTATGAAATGGTAGAGAATCTTTTTCTGAAGGTAATAAAACAAAAAGTACTTATTTTGATGGGAAATAGATGAAATTACACTCTCACAAATCTTGCTGCTTCAGCGATATTTATGCATCGGTGATTTTGCCAACTTTGACTCCCATTTTTGGCCAATTACATTATTCCAGTCGACCAAATTCTTAGCTATTTTGCTAGTATTACTTCTATTTTATCGATTGAGCACAAGACATCGCCCAGTCAACTGTTTCAACTACCCAATAAAGTGATTGAAAATTGGTAAATGGTAATCTTGACAATAAAATAACATTTCCTCTGTTTATGTTTCCAGGCTTTACAAATGAATTCCATTTTGAATTTTTATTCACATAATGAATTTTTATTCACACCAAAAAAATAAGATTTACTGTTATGCAATATTGTAATTTCATAAATAATATCAGTGCAGTTGTGAATGTATACGTATTAGACCCACCAGCTGACATGTGTTGGACACTCTTGAACATCAGCAAATATAGAACACTTCCATTACTTTGAGCTCAATTTCAAGCCATTTTCTGTGCTAAAACCAATCAAAATCATCTCTATTTCTGTAATATATCTTCCATTCTATCAAATGAGACTAAGAAACCGCAAACACAACTGTAAAAAAAATACGAAAAAACACTGCAAAGTCGGTTTTAATTTAAAAAATATGGTCGCAGTTTTTTTCTCATTATGCACTGCATGCTGCAGGATTTGTTTTATGTGGTGCACACTTACCACATAGATGTATTCTCTCATATCTAGGCCCAAATTCACCGCTCACCTTATCTGAGTGAGCTGAGCTCATGGCGAATAACTACGGCTTGGACCCAGGCTTCAAAGCCGTAGAACTATGGGACGGACTCTCAAAGGGTTAATATAGCCTCTCCTCACTTAGTGACGTATTCGTTTACCGATGACCAATGACTTGGACTTACGATGGGCTCTCTGACCAGTATGCATACCTAAATAATGTATATTAGAGCTGATTTCCTCTATTCTGTTTATTACAATATACAGTACACTACTGTATAAACATTTAAAAATATACCAGAAATGTTATAAATGAAGCAAAGGTGACATTAAAACAATATCAAAGATGGAAGACACAAACCCACTACCATTATAGTATGCTCCTCACTTAGCGACGAATTCGTTTACCGATGTGGTCTTAGGAACGAAACTCTGTCATTAAGTGAGGAGAGGCTGTATTATAAATCACAGTCATATTATTATGAATATCACATTTTGTGTCATTTTTATGGTATTATTATTATTATGTTATTCTAGATCAAATCTCAATCTATCTCTCCGTCTCTCTCTACATATACTACACAGAAAAATATTGCTTTGACATTGAGAAGTGTTGACAGATGCTTAAGGGGACGAGACATTTTTTTTTTTTTTTTTTTTGTATTTTGCTAAAATTTCAATGGGAATTTGTGTGTGAATTAAGCACCATTTGAAACTTAGATACTGTGTTTTAGGGGACGTTTTTTGCCCTTACAAATTTAAAAGATTATATAAGAAAAAAAAAAAGTGCCTACTATTAAAAGTGCCTTTTTGATAGGATTAGGCAAAACCTCTCCTAGAAAATTGGTAAGACATACAATGTTCTAGTTGAAATCAGATGAAAGACGAAGAGTTTGGTTTTCGAATTACAGAGTGTTTTGAGCTTTCTTTCAATAGATTGCATTATACAAAATGCTGAAATATGTGGTTTTTTTTTTATTTATTTGGGGAAAAAAATCAGTAACAAACCGTAAAACATATCACAAACTCTCCCTGTAATTCAATAGAACCATCATTCCTCAATAACCTACGAAAGAATCATGATGCTCTGATAAATACTCTTTGCATGAGAGGTATTATAATGTCAATAACTTATTCCTGAGATATTGATAATTATGTTTGTGTAAAAGTCTAAGGTAATGGCATGCCAAACATCAGAGCACTATAATCTCCTAATCCCATGGGAAGCCAGAAGGCTACTGAGCTGCTCCCTGCACTGCTCACCCACTACACTCCTCACAGAAATTGCCATGTCGTGTATTTCAAGTGAAACAATCATAAAAATCGCAATTTTGGGAGTAAAAAAAAAAAAAACTGATTGCAAACATGTTCTCTTCCCAAATGAAAGATAAAAAAAAATACTAAAAACATACATGTACTTAGAAATATGATAGAAGCACGCTGATTACATCAACATGTTGCCAGAATTATGCACTATTTTTTTGTAAGAAAAATTCTTTTTCCATAATTTTTCGATTTCAATATTTTTTATCACTCAAAACGTCTAATTTTTGTGTGATGTGGAAGGCTAACAGTAAGGCATGGGTCACGAGGGAAATTTTCCTTAATTGGTTCAATTAAGTGTTTGGCCCAAGTGTGAAGAAATACCTCCTGGAAAATAAATTGAAACCCAAGTGCCTCTTGGTAATGGACAATGCTCCTGCTGATCCTCCAGACTTGGATGACCAAATGGTGGAGGAGTTTCGTTTCATCACAGTGAAGTGATTGCCGCCTAATACCACTACTCTCATCCAGCCCATGGACCAGCAGATCATTTCAAACTTCAAAAAACTCTACACCAAAGCAATGTTTCAAAGGTGCTTTGATGTGACCTCAGACACTGAATTGACCCTAAGAGAGTTTGTGGCATTGTGGAACTCCTTGGGGTTGGATGTGAGTTGCGAGAATATGGAAGAGTTGGTGGAGGACCACAATGAAGAGCTAACCACTGAAGAGCTGCAAGACCTTCATCTGGAACAGCAACAGACCACAGCTCGGGAAATTGCTTCAGAGGAGGAGGAAGAGAGAGGGAAGAAGGTGCCTTCTTCAGAGATTAAGGAGATTTGTGCAATGTGGAGTAGGGTGCAAATATTTATGGAGGAACATCACCCTAACAAAGCTGTTACAGGCCGTATCTGCGACATGTTCAATGACAATCTCGAGTCCCATTTTAGGGAAATTTTAAAGAGATGCCAGAAACAGAGCTATCTGGAAAAAAATTTGTGTGACAGGGGTCCAGTGACTCTCAAGCTGGTCCTAGTGTCATTAAAAAACAAAGAAGGGAAGTAACCCCAGAAAAGGACTTGGTACCTGAAGTCTTCATGGAAGGGGACTCCCCTTCCAAACAGTAATTTCTCCATCCTCTCCCCTCTTCCCATCTTCCATACACTAAGAAGTCTTCAATAAAAGTAAGTGTCATGTTGTTATTGTTTTATTCATGTCTCATTCATGTCTGTGTATGTAAATCTATATTTCATCTAAAAAAATTATTTTTGTTAATACTTTTGGGTGTCTGGAATGGATTAATTGGATTTACATTATTTCTTATGGGGAAAATGGTTTCACAAATTGTAAATTTCACCTTTAGTCAGACTCTCTGGAACGGATTAATTACGAAAAATGGGGGTCCACTGTATAACGAAACGACACCTCGCTGTCCAACGTCAAACCTCTTTAAAACTTCTAGTTTTGTTTCTAATGTCACACTTCTCTGTTTTTGTGGCCACAGACATCAGGGGTGCACAGTGCACCTTTAATATCCATTGCAACAGGATTACATCAAGAAATAAATGTTTGCAAAGCAAAAATTGTAAGGAGCACCTCCTACCGCCACATAGTTCAAAAACAAACAATAACAAATATGGTGGGCTCGCTGAGCACTTTCATACTGCATCATTTATTTTCGTGCATTTATATGATTATCGTATATAGTGGACCCTCGAGTTTCATGATTAATCCGTTCCAGAGAGTCCGCTGAAAGGAGAAATTCATGAATGACGAAACCATTTTCCCCATAAGAAATAATGGAAATCCAATTAATCCATTTCAGACACCCAAAGTATTAACAAAAAATATTTTTTTTTAGAGATTAAATATAGATTTACATAGAGAAAACAATGACAAATAAATATAAAACACTAATAAAATGGATAAATGAACATTTAACATCACACTTACCTTTATTGAAGACTTGTTGGCGTATGGAACACGGGTAGGAGGGGAGAGGGATGAGAGAGGGAGGCAAGTTTATTATGTTTCAATATGCTAATATCATCTCTACGGCTTATTTATCTATCACAATTCATCTAATATGACATATTAGACAATACAGTGGACCCCCGAGTTTCGTAAGGTTCTTACTTCTTAAACATCGTGTTTCGTAAGCTTTTTACGATTTCGAGAATCGTAAAACGGCTCGTGTTTCGTAACGTATAAGACCTGTCCGCCTGCTCCGCGCCTGCGCGGGACACAGGACGCCGCCAGTGAAGCGTTGTTTACCATTGAGAGAACATTACCTAGCGCGCTCTTTCAAACATTCACACTACATTTGGTGTTTTTTTTTGGTGCTTTAGTGATTGTCACTGTGAAATAAGTCACCATGGGTCCAAAGAAGCTTCCTAGTGGCACCCCTGTGGTAAAGAAAGTGAGGAACACCATCGAACTGAAGAAAGAGATTATAGAAAATATGAGAGTGGCGTACGTCTGAGTGATCTTGCCAGGATTACAACAAAACCCCTTCTACTATCAGCTCTATCCTGGCAAAGAGAAATGAGATCAAGGAAGCTAATGTTGCAAAAGGGGTTGATATGTTAACGAAAAATAGATCGAAAACAGTGGATGAGGTTGAGAAGTTGTTGTTGGTGTGGATCCATGAAAACAGAGAGCGGGTGATAGTATTTCCATGGCGATAATTTGTGAAAAGGCAAGGAAGTTGCACGCAGATCTTGTCAAGACAATGCCTGCAACCAGTGGTGAGACAAGTGATTTTAAAGCCAGCAAAGGCTGGTTTGATAGGTTTAAGAAACGTAGTGGCATACACAGTGTTGTGAGGCATGGTGAGGCAGCCAGCTCAGACAAACGTGCAGCTGAAAAATTTGTGCATGAATTCCAGGGGTTCGTAGAGGCTGAACAATTCCTCCCCAACAAGTGTTTAACTGTGATGAAACAGGCCTGTTTTGGAAGAAAATGCCCAACAGGACCTACATTACTCAGGAGGAAAAGGCACAGCCAGGACACAAGCCTATGAAAGACAGGCTAACTCTCATGTTTTGTTCTAATGCTAGTGGGGATTTTAAAGTGAAGCCTTTACTGGTGTATCACTATGAAAATCCCAGACCCTTCAAGAATCACAGTGTTGACAAGAATAATTTGTGTGTGCATTGGAAGGCTAACACCAAGGCATGGGTCACTACGGAGATTTTCAAGGAATGGGTGACTGGAGTGTTTGGCCCTACTGTGAAGAAATACCTCTTGGAAAAGAAATTGCCACTCAAGTGCCTCCTGATACTGGACAATGCTCCTGCTCACCCTCACAACTTGCAAGAGTGTTTGTCTGACAAGTTTAATTTCATCAAGTGAAGTTCTTGCCTCCTAACACCACTCCTCTCCTCCAGCCCATGGACCAGCAGGTCATTTCCAACTTCAAGAAACTGTAAACCAAAGCACTGTTTGAAAAGTGCTTTGAAGTGACCTCGGACACTGAGTTGACCCTAAGAGAGTTCTGGAGGCTTGGGAGGGAGTGACTTCCAGGACTTTGAAGTCTGCTTGGAGACCATTGTGGCCAGGTTGTGTCCAACAGAGGGATTTTGAAGGATTTGAGGCTGACCCTGACCTTGACCCTGATGACCCTGTGCCTGTTGTGGACTCTATTGTGGCATTGGGAACAACCTGGGTTGGAGGTGAGTGGTGAGGATGTGGAAGAGTTGGTGGAGGCCCACAGGGTAGAGCTAACAACTGAAGAGCTGCAAGAGCTTATCTGGAACAGCAACAGACCACAGCTGAGGTTATTGCTTCAAAGGAGGAGGGTGAGAGACAGAAGGAGGTGCCCTCTTCAGTGCTTAAGGAGATGTGTACAAAGTGGAATGAGTTGCAGACATTTGTTGAAAGACACCACCCTGAGCAAGCTGAAATGAGCCTTCTGTGCAGCCACTTCAGTGACAGAGCCATGTCGCACTTCAGGAAAGTGTTGAAGGGTCGCCAGAAACAGAGGACTCTTGACAGTTACTTCACCAGGCAGGGGTCTGGTGACTCTCAAGCTGGTCCTAGTGGCATTAAAAGACCAAAAGGGAAGTAACCCCAGAGAGGGACTTGTTACCTGAAGTCCTTTGGAGGGGATTCCCTTCCAACCACTAACTCCTGCCCCTATCAGCAACTCTACCTTCCAGATGCCTGCAACTCTTCAATAAAGGTAAGATTAAATATATATATATATATATATATATATATATATATATATATATATATATATACAGTGGTACCTCGACTTACGATGGTCCCCAAACACACCCTTTTATGTAAGTTTATTTTTTTAAATGCTTTTGTAAGTGTAATTTTGGGGGTCTAAACGGATTAGTCTATTTTACATAATTTCTTAAGGAGATAAATTCGTTTGGTAATGGCACTTGAACAGCATTCTGGAATGAAAAAATATCGTAAGTCGAGGTACCACTGTATATATTTTTTTTTTTATTAACACATCGGCCGATTCCCACCAAGGCAGGGTGGCCCGAAAAAGAAAAACTTTCATCATCATTCACTCCATCACTGTCTTGCCAGAAGGGTGCTTTACACTACAGTTATAAAACTGCAACATTAACAGCCCTCCTTCAGAGTGCCGGCACTGTACTTCCCATCTCCAGAACTCAAGTCCGGCCTGCCGGTTTCCCTGAATCCCTTCATAAATGTTACTTTGCTCACACTCCAACAGCACGTCAAGTATTAAAAACCATATGCCTCCATTCACTCCTATCAAATACGCTAACACATGCTTGCTGGAAGTCCAAGCCCTCGCACACAAAACTTCCTTTACCCTCCCTCCAACCTTTCCTAGGCCGACCCCTACCCCGCCTTCCTCCACTATATATATATATATATATATATATATATATATATATATATATATATATATATATATATATATATATATATATATATATATTGTTTTTAATTTAGTATGTGAATATTTTTTTGTTGAACGGATTAATTGTATTTACATTATTTCTTATGGGAAATAATGGTTCGAATTTCGTAAACTTCGTGTTAAGTACTAGCTCCTAGAACGGATTAATTACGATACTCGGGGATACCCCGGAAATCGTACAATTATGTAAGTATAATATTGTAAGTGCTTGTGGAAGTGTATTTTTGGGGGTCTGAAATAGACTAACCTACGTGACATTTTTCCTTAAGGGAGTAAATTCGTTCGGTAATGGCGCTTGAGCAGACTTCAGGAGTGAAGTTTTTACGAAACTCGGGGGTCCACTGTATTAATAACATAGAAACATGATATATACTCTAGAATGAATAAAATATGTCATTACGAATGTGAGGAGTAAGTGGTGCTGGTGTTATTGTTGGGTTTATAAGAGCCACTGAGAAAAGCCATACATATTAGTGGTAGTAGAGGCGGCATCAGAAGCCACCACCACTATTCACACTGAAACAATGTACGTAATTTATAAATAAGAAATATTTACACTTACCTTGGAGGAGATGTTAGTTTAATTAGTTAGTTTGATGGAGGAGATGCTGGCAGAGGTTTAGGGTGGTGGACGATAGCAGGGCGGCGTATGTTCAGTGGCTCTATATTCCTCCAACAACATTGGAGAGTTACTTTTGTGTCCTTTTTCTATCGCTTAATCGCTTAACTTACTTGCTACACTGTTAATGCTACACTTTATTGCTGGCTGGCGCTATTGCCTTTATTGACTCCTTCTGCTTTAGTATCGTACATATCGTAGAATCACTGAAGAAGGGACATTCTCCCCTCTCTCTTCCTCCTCCACTTTGGTACTTTGCTATAAGTTTTTTCTTGAATTCTATCATGTTTCTCACCTTCTTTACCAAAAGGCTGGCATTATTAGCTTTCTTTGGGCCCATGCTGGCTTATTTAGCAGTTGCAAGCACAAAAAAACAATGGATTATTATGAAATGTATCATATGAACCCGTGGGGTGATGGTCACTCACCCATAATCAATGCCACACTGACTGTGGTGGTCGGAGGCAGGCTGGCTTTGTTTACGGCCTGACGCTGGAAGAAAGGCTGGACGCATACCATACCGCCGCTGAATCGAAAAAAATCATGAACCTTGAGTATTTTTTGCTGAAAAAAGGCGCTGAAAGGCGAAATTCATGAAACACGATGCCGCTGAAACTCGGGAGTCCACTGTACAGTGGAACCTCTGGTTACGACCATAATTCGTTCCAAAACTCTGATCGCGCCTCGATTTGGTCGTGACCCGAACCTAATTTCCCCACTGCATTGTATGTAAATATGATTAATCAGTTCCAGACCCCTACGAACTGTATGTAAATAATGTTTTTTTAAGATTTTTAAGCACAAAAATAGTTAACTATAGTACCACAGAATGCACAGTTTAATAGTAAACTAAATGTAAAAACCTTGAATAACTGAGAAAACCTTGAACAACAGAGAAAACTAATATTGCACAAGTCTGTTTTAACCCTTTGGCTGTGTCAGCTGTATATATACGTCTTATGAGCCAGTGTTTTGGATTCATTAATATGCCTAAATTCTAGCGGATTCAAATCAAGTGGGAGAAAACTGGTAGGCCCACATGTGAGAGAATGGGTCTGTGTGGTCAGTGTGCACTGTATAAAAAAATTCTGCAGCACGCAGTGCATAATGAGAAAAAAAACCTCTGACCTTGTTTTTGGATTAAAACGCCGACATTGAGGTGTATTTTCGTATAGCATTTATGGTTGTATTTTAGTTTTCTTGGTCTCATTTGATAGAATGTTAAACATATTACAGAAATAGAGATGATTTTGATTAGTTACACGATGAAAACGACCTTGAAATTGAGTTCAAAGTAGCGGAAATGTTAGATTTTTGCCAATGTTCAAGAGTAAACAAATCACACCAAACATCCAATACACGTCAACTGGTGAGTAATATTCTTTCACAAGTGCACTAATATTATTTATACCCTTTTTCCAAAAATGCAGTAGCCTGCATAACAGTAAATCTTCTATTTTTTGTGTAAATAAAAAATCAAAATAGAAAGCAAGAGTAATATAAGAGGGGCCTGGAGATGTGACTAATGATCATAGAAAATGTTATTTTAGTGCCAGGAATGTCTGCATTGTTTATTCTGGACCCTATTTTGAAACTGGCATCTTTTTTAATTTGCGTGAAATTGGCCAAATTGCCAATTTCTGACCACTTTATTGGGTAGTTGAAATCGGTAAATGGGTGGTTTCTTGTACTCAATCGATAGAACAAATGGAGTTCTAAAGAAATAGCTATGAGTTTGGTCAACTGGAACAATGGAATTGGCCGAAAATAGGGCTCAAAGTCGGCGAAATCGCCGATGCATATATATCGCTGAGATTGCTAACTTCGTGAGAGCATAATTCCGTAAGTTTTCCATCAAATTTCGTACTTTTGGTGTCATTACCATTGGGAAAAGATTCTCTGTCATTTCAAGGAAAACCTTTTTTTTTGTTTTTTTTGGAATATTTTGCGACATAGAATGACAGTTTCAGAAATGGGCTTGCGACAGTCAAAGGGCCAGACCCCTATGAACTGTTCGCTGTAAACATTTTTTTTTTCAAGAGCTTTTAAGGGACATCTAATGGTTGAGAAGTGAACTCTGTTATTTATTGTCAGATTTCTTTCATTTTTGGTGTATGTTAAGAAGCATTTTTCCATCATACATTGCCCAAGTTTCAATAAGATAGCCCAACAAACAACTGAGAAAAAAATATAAACCAAATACCATATATGGCAAGCCACCACCATCAACCATCAACAGCATCCACCACCATCAACTATCACCAGCATCCACCACCATCAATCATCACCAGCATCCACCACCATCAACCATCACCAGCATCCACCACCATCAATCATCACCAGCATCCACCACCATCAACCATCACCAGCATCCACCACCATCAACAACATCCAAAACCATCAACCATCAACAGCATCCACCACCATCAATCATCACCAGCATCCACCACCATCAACAGCATTCCCCACCATCAACCATCAACAGCATCCACCACCATCAACCATCAACAGCATCCACCACCATCAACCATCAACAGCATCCACCACCATCAACTATCACAAGCATCCACCACCATCATTCATCACCAGCATCCACCACCATCAACTGCCACCACCATTAACTGCCACCAGCATCCACCACCATCAATCATCACCAGCATCCACCACCATCAATCATCACCAGCGTCCACCACCATCAACCATCACCAGCATCCACCATCATCAATCATCACCAGCATCCACCACCATCAACCATCACCAGCATCCACCACCATCAACTGCCACCACCATCAACCAGCATCCACCACCATCAACCATCACCATCAACCACCACCAGCATCCACCACCATCAATCATCACCAGCATCCACCACCATCAATCATCACCAGCATCCACCACCATCAATCATCACCAACGTCCACCACCATCACCAGCATCCACCACCATCAACAGCATCCACCACCATCAATCATCACCAGCATCCACCACACCATCACCAGCATCCACCACCATCAACGGCCACCAGCATCCACCACCATCAACCATCACCATCAACCACCACCAGCATCCACCACAATCAATCATCACCAGCATCCACCACCAGCGTCCACCACCATCACCAGCATCCACCACCATCATCCATCACCATCATCTATCACCAGCGTCCACCACCAGCATCCACCACCATCAACCATCACCAGCATCCACCACCATCAACCATCACCATCATCTATCACCAGCATCCACCACCATCAACCATCACCAGCATCCACCACCATCAACCATCACCAGCATCCACCACCATCAACCATCACCAGCATCCACCACCATCAACCATCACCAGCATCCACCACCAGCGTCCGCCACCATCACCAGCGTCCACCACCATCACCAGCATCCACCACCATCATCCATCACCATCATCTATCACCAGCGTCCACCACCATCAACCACCACCAGCATCCACCACAATCAACCATCACCAGCATCCACCACCATCATCCATCACCATCATCTATCACCAGCATCCACCACCATCAATCATCACCAGCATCCACCACCATCAACCATCACCAGCATCCACTACCATCAACCATCACCAGCATCCACCACCATCAACCATCACCAGCATCCACCACCATCAACCATCACCATCATCTATCACCAGCATCCACCACCATCAACCATCACCAGCATCCACCACCATCAACCATCACCAGCATCCACCACCATCAACCATCACCAGCATCCACCACCATCAACCATCACCAGCATCCACCACCAGCGTCCGCCACCATCACCAGCGTCCACCACCATCACCAGCATCCACCACCATCATCCATCACCATCATCTATCACCAGCGTCCACCACCATCAACCACCACCAGCATCCACCACAATCAACCATCACCAGCATCCACCACCATCATCCATCACCATCATCTATCACCAGCATCCACCACCATCAACCATCACCAGCATCCACCACCATCAATCATCACCAGCATCTGCCATCATCAACCATCACCAGCATCCACCACCATCAACCACCACCAGCATCCACCACCATCAACCATCACCAGCATCCACCACCATCAACCATCACCAGCATTCACCAGTTCCTTTGATATACCTTTACCTTTGATGAGTTTTGAGTCTTACTACTCTCGGAGCCCGGCCATGGGCCAGGCTCGTCTGGTGCTAGCCTCCTCAACAGTGGTCTGAAGTACTTTGGAATGATGCAGCAACCTTCACCATCACCTATAACCGTGGAGGACATGTGTACCGGCCCAGAGGTAGTGACCCACTAGACCCACGGTACACCTGTGGGACCACCAAACACCCACACTCGCTCAAGGTTTGGTGGTGTTTCAGTGCTCAGAGTGTTGGTGAACTCATTGTGCTTCCCGAAAACCAGTATACATAATTACCTGGAGTTATTGTGTGACAATTTACCTGTGCATTTGATAAGTGTGGGGCTATGGTTTTTATGCAGGACGGTGCACCGTGTTATACCGCCAAATCTGTAGTTCAGTGGCTTAAGGACTGTGAAGTGAGGTTCTTTAATGACTGCCTGGGCAATTTCCCAGACCTAAACCCTATTGAAAACCTCTGGTCAATAGTGAAACAAAGTTTATTGGGCAAGGATATCTGTTCCATCCCGTGGCTGGAGGCTGCTCTACATGAGGCATGGAATAATATACTTCCCCAAACCCTCAAGAATTTGTGTGAGAGTCTTCTTACACAGCTGAGGGACGTGATTAAGTGTAAAGGACGCAGCACCAGGTATTAAAACCTCAGTAAGTGTGCAAATATATATATTATAATTTTTCATGGTATGTGTTTGTGTTTTGGTATGTGTGTGGGGGAGGGGTGCCATAATGCTGTGACTAACACTGTATATGCTTGTACATGCATGTGTAGTGTGACCTGAGTGTAAGTAGAAGTAGAAAGACGTACAGTACCTGAAATCTTACATGTTGATGAGACAGAAAAAAGACACCAGTAATCCTACCATCATGTAAAACAATTACAGGCTTCCGTTTTACACAGTAGTACCTCCCTGGGCGGTTGCTGTCTGCCAACCTACTACCTACAAACATTAGCAAATATGGCGAGTTAAAAAATTACATACCAATATCTGAAGAACTGGATTCTCTGGATGAGCACCCTCAATAATATCCTGAAAAAAAAATAACTAAGGTGAACATTTGTAAAGGCCTTGTAAAGTACTTTGCACCGGTGTTATGTGTGGTGTTGGGCGGGTTGTGGGCACTGCTGTCTGGGTCCTAATGGACATCAATTCCAGAACACATCTAAAAATGACAATTCTTTCATGCTAACCAAGACACCCCAATAGCAAGAATTCCTGCTCTTCTCAGGTCAGTTGGGGATTTAATCCCTAGCTGGTAAAGAATATTATTTTATGACTAGAGATAAAAAAAAAAAACAGGAGTTATAATGAAAATCTGAAAACAATATTTATCTACGTAAATAACAAACTTCATTCTATTAAACCGAGTATAGGTTTCTGGCCTTCTTCTTGTCACCAATGTCGAGGTTGGGAGACTACACTCTCCCGTCTTCGCATCGGCCACACTCGTCTTACTCATGGGTATCTCATGGAGAGGCTCCCTGCCCCTCTCTGTGAGCATTGTCAGGTTCCAGTGTCTGTTCGACATATTCTGTTGGACTGCCTACTATATCAACGAGCACGCAGAATTTACCTCCAACGGCGTCTTCGCTCTGCGGCCCTTTCTTTACCTTCCCTTCTTGCTGATGGACCCTCCTTTAATCCTGACACTCTCGTTGACTTTTTGACAGAAACTGACTTACTACACTAACTCTGAAGATTATACCTTTAGCACCTCCCTCAGTCCCTTCTACCTCGATCTCTTGCTACCCTCTATCCCTGCACTATCCACTGTCCTGCTGCACTCCATACCCTACTAATCATCCATCTCCCTCTTACAATCCATTCTCCCTGCATCCTGTCCTGCCCTGCCGCGCTGTATAACCCTTGTGGTTTAGCGCTTCTTTTGATTATAATAATAATAATAATTTAGAATACTATACTATATTACCAGCCATAAGTCACTCTCAGCCATAAGACAGGGGAGTGTTGCACTATCACTCAAATAATTAGGTTTTTGCTTAACCCCAGACATGAGACGGGGGTAAATTCTGAGGCCTCACAGATGGGAATAAGACTACAATTATCACCAAACTTTGGGTAGCTTTAAAAAGAGTTTCCACAAGTACATGAGTGAAGTGGTTGGTTATGAGTTGGAGCTGCCTAGCAAGGGCCAGTAAGGCTACTGCAATACTCTACTAATGTTCTTATGTCTTTAGATGCAGTCTTTTCATATCCTCTACATCATCAGGGCTAAATTGTAAGGAGACTGTTAATGATGTTTATACACTAGGGCCTGCTTTACGGCGTTCCGCTAATATGGCGATTTCAAATTATTACCAAAATTTGCTATATAGCGAACGGTCTTTCAAATATATATGGCACGCCCCACCCAGTTTCTTTACATTCTCTGTGAGCACATCTCTCTATTATGTCTGGAAATTTTCCAAAATTTCAAGTGTTTTACAGTTATTGTGTATTTTATACATACGTATACATACTCTGATAATTATACTAATGTGTACCTGTACCTAAATATACTTACACACTGTGCTGGCGTGCAGGTACACATTAAAATCGCATTAAATGTTGTATATTACGTTAATATAGACATTTCCATTAATCCATCCAGTCTAACATTGTTTACCCTAGAGTGAACATTACCCTGCGAGCTCATCCAAACATTTCACAATAAATTCATTGTGTTTAGTGCTTGTTTATTGATTGTGACTGAAATAAGTCACCATGGGTCCAAAGAAACTTCCTAGTGGCACACCTGTGGTAAAGAAAGTGAGGAACACCATAGAACTGAAGAAGGAGATAGTAGAAAAATATGTGAGTGTCATACGTGTGGGGGAGCTTGCCATGATGTATGGAAAAAACAAATCTACTATCACTTCTATCCTGGCAAAGAGAAAAAAAAACTCAAGGAAGCTGATGTTGCGAAAAGTGTTGACAGGCAGCCAGTTCAGACAAATGTTTAATTGTGATGAAACAGGCCTGTTTTGGGAAGAAAATGCCAAACAGGACCTACATTACTCAGGAGGAAAATGCACTGCCAGGACACAAGCCTATGAAAGACAGGCTAACTATCTTGTTTTGTTCTAACGCTAGTGTGCATTTTAAAGTGAAGCCTTTACTCGTGTATTACTCAGAAAATTCCAGTGTTCAAGAAACACAATGTTGTCAAGGATAGATTGTGTGTGTTCTGGAAAGCTAATAATAGGGCATGGGTCACAAGGCAAATTTTCATAGAGTGGGTCCATCAAGTGTTTGGCCCCAGTGTGAAAAAATACCTCCAGGAAAAGAAATTGCCACTCAAGAGCCTCCTGGTACTGGACAATGCTCCTGCTCATCCTCCAAACTTGGCAGACTTTTTGTCTAGGGACTTCAGGTTCATCACAGTGAAGTTCTTGCCTCCTAACACCACTCCTCTCATCCAGCCCATGGACCAGGTCATTTGTAACTTCAAAAAACTGTACACCAAAGCAGTGTTTAAAATGTGCTTTGAAGTGACCTCAGACACTGAGTTGACCCTAAGAGATTTCTGGAGGAATCACTTCAATATCTACAACTGCATAAGCCTTATAGGTAAGGCTTGGGAGGGAGTGACTTCCAGGACTTTGAACTCTGCTTGAAGATAATTGTGGCCAGATTGTGTCATCCAGAGGGATTTTGAAGGGTTTGAGGCTGACCCTGACCCTGCCAACCCTCTGCCTGTTGTGGAAGGTATTGTGGCATTGGGCAAGTCCCTGGGGTTGGAGGTGAGTGGCGAGAATGTGGAAGAGTTGGTGGAGGACCACAGGGAAGAGCTAACCACTGACGAGCTGCAAGAGCTTCATCTGGAAGAGCATCAGACCACAGTTGAGGAACTTGCTTCACAGGAGAAGGAGGAGGAAGAGTGAGTGAAGGAGGTGCCTTCTTCAGTGCTTAAGGACATGTGTTGAATGTGGAATAAGTTGCAAAGTTTCGTGGAGAAATACCACCCTGAGCAAGCTGAAACAACCCATCTCTGTAACATGTTCAGTGACAAAACAATGTCCCATTTTAGGGACATCTTAAAGAGGCGCCAGAAACAGAGCACTCTTGACAGTTATTTTGTGCGACAGGGGTCTAGTGACTCTCAAGCTGGTCCTAGTGGCATTAAAAGACAAAGAAAGGAAGTAACCCCAGAGAAGGACTTATTATCCGAAGTCCTTATGGACATTGGTTATTATCACATTGGTTATTATCAAGGTTTTTGATATTTCCTCGGTATCTTATGCGAGTGGCGGCGTATCTGAAGTTCGCTTGTAACTCGGATTTTGGCTTGCAACTTAAAGCAAAAAATCAACCGAGCGACGGCTCATAACTCGGAAAACTCGTATGTTGGGGCACTCGTAAGTCAAGGTACCACTGTATTTCAATATGCAATAAGGAATATAAAAATGTACTGCTCCATAACCTGTGTCAATATAGATTATTCAGTAAGAATTAGAATTAGTCTGCCTGAAATGCCTAGGCATGCTAGTGGCTTTCTTTGTAATTAATATTTTGTAATATGTAAACCACACATTGCAAGATTTGCAAGGAAATAAACATTTTCATTTTCACTCACGCAAGCTTGCTGGAAGTCCAGGCCCCTCGCACACAAAACCTTCTTTATCCCCTCCCTCCAACCTTTCTTAGGCCAACCCCTACCCCCGCCTTCCTTCCACTACAGATTTATATGTTCTCCAAGTCATTCTATATCATTCCATCCTCTCTAAATGTACGAATCACCTCAACAACCCCTCCTCAGCCCTCTGGATAATACTTTTAGTAACCCCACACCTCCTCCTAATTTCCAAACTACGGATTCCCTGCATTATATTCACAACACACATTACCTTCAGACACGACATCTCCACTGCCTCCAGCCTTCTCCTTGTTGCAACATTCATCACCTATGCTTCACAACCATATAAAAAGCGTTGGTATAACTATATAATCATACATACCCCTCTTTACTTCCATGAATAACGTTCTTTGTCTCCACAGACTCCTCAGTGCATCACTCACCTTTTTCCCCTTATCATTTCTATGATTCACCTCGTCTTTCATAGACCCATCTGCTGACAAGTCCACTCCCAAACATCTGAATACGTTCACCTCCTCCATACTCCCTCCCTTAAATTTGATATCCAATCTTTCAATACCTTAATTTTTTATCCTCATCACCTTACTCTTTCCTACGTTCACTTTTAATTTCCTTCTTTTACACACCCTACCAAACTCGTCCACCAACCTCTGCAACTTTTCTTCAGAATCTCCCAAAAGCACAATGTAATCAGCAAAAAGCAACTTCCATTTCGTCTTAAAAATTTTTATCTTTTAATCCCACACTTTTTATCCTTTAATCACACACTTCTCTTACTATAAATATATTGAACAACCAAGGTGACATCACACATCCCTGTCTAAGGCCTAATTTTACTGGGAAACAATCTCCCTCCCTCCTACATAATCTAACGTGACCTCACTATCCTCTCATAAACTTTTCAGTGCTTTCAGTAACCTACCTCCAATTCCATACAATTGCTTTGTAACATCTACCACACTGTCCCTGTATCTACCCTATCATACACCTTTTCCAAATTCATAAATGCAACAAAATCCTCTTTACACTTATCTAAATACTGTTCACTTATATGTTTGACTGTAAACACTTTGTCTACACACCCCCTACCCTTCCTAAAGCTTCCATGTTCGTCTCAATTCTTTCAATAATAACTCTACCATACACTTTACCTGGTATACTCAACAGACTTATTCCCCTATAATTTTTGCACTCTCTTTTGTCCCCTTTGCCTTTATACAAAGGAACAATACACGCTCTCTGCCAATCCCTAGGTACCTTACCCTCTTCCATACATTTATTAAATAAAAACACTAACCACTCCAAAACTATATCCCCACCTGCTTTTAACATTTCTATCTTTATCCCATCAATCCCAGCTGCCTTACCCCCTTTCATTCTACCCACTGCCTCACGAACTTCCCCCACACTCACAACTGGCTCTTCCACACTCCTACAAGATGTTATTCCTCCTTGCCCTACACACGAAATCACAGCTTCCTTGTCTTCATCAACATTTAACAACTCCTCAAAATATTTCCTCCATCTTCCCGATACTTCTAACTCTCCATTTAATAACTCTCCTCTCCTATTTTTAACTGTCAACTCCATTTGTTCCCTAGGCTTCCTCAATTTATTAATCTCACTCCAAAACTTTTCTTATTTTCAACAAAATTTGTTGATAACATCTCACCCACTCTCTCATCTGCTCTCTTTTTACATTGCTTCACCACTCTCTTAACCTCTCTTTTTCTCTCCATATACTCCTCCCTGGGTCAAAACTGACCTAATTTGCGAGAATGCTCTGCATAACAAGGGGCTTTGTATATAGTAGTATGTCATTGATGTCAGCTATGACTGTATACCTTGTACATGTACTTGTAGTAAATAAAGATAATATTATACTATTATTATTATTATTCTTATTGACCCCATCAGTGTGGAATAGTTTATAGCCTCGTATGTTGCATTCAGAAGGCATTTCTCTATCTTTCAGGTTGCACCAGGTCTCCGTATTAGCATTAACAACTATATTACCTGCACATGCAAAATGACATAAAAATATAAAATAAAAGTCGTCGCCAGACTACAACGTTAATATCACGTTACCTCCTGCATCAGCAGGTTTAAGACAGCTTTGTTCTCGTCCTGTTAATAACACCTTACAACTGAAGAAACTTACGGCAATAACTCCTGTGGTTAACCCAGTCATTGTTGCTGCTTGATTTAGTACTTGTGGGAGCCACTGAACGTCTTCAAAACATCTCCCTCATCCTTGTTGCGGGTTTATAGGGCCACTAACATTGTACGTCGTATCGAACCCTGACTACCAGTGCCTGGAAAAGAAACATCGACCAGAGTGGAAAGATGGAGTAGTTACTGTTCTTATTATATGTCCATATTGCTCCCTGAAGCCAGCAAGAAGGCGCAGCTACATATCAGAATCTCCTGGCGGTCTGGTGGGTCAATTTCCTAAATTTGCTTGTAACAGATAAGTGAACTGTAGATATAAATCCAAATTAATCTCCATGAACGTGCCTATCTGTGTTCATGATAATGCGAGCACAGATGGGCATGTTTGTGGAGCAACTTACAATGTGAACAGACTGACTGATGTTGTAGTGGCCAGGCTTAGGCTTGGCTACAAGTACTTCTGACAGTTTGGGAGACACAGATGATGATCAAACTAAATGCAAATTATGTGATCAGGCATATGATCACTGTCTTGAACACTATGTGCTTAATTGTGCACTTATTGAGGAATATAGAGATAGACAATATAATAACCTATGTGACATGTCAATATATCTTATTCATGAAATAAGATACCATTTGTACTAAGCAAATTTCCTAAATTTGCTTGTAACAGATAATTGAAATGTAGATATAAACCCAAATGTACAATTGTTAACCCCTTTGGGGCCTAGTGCCTAGGCCTTTTGTGTATCCATATGCTCTTGCGCTACCGTCCACAGGATGGATATGGGATGCTCAATAAACTAGCCACTTCGGTGGCAAAATCTAAAATCTAATCATTCTGTTTATCTTCTAGAGCATCCAGGACCTTGTCGTAGTGGTCCTCAAGACTTTATTTATATCCCCTTTGTTAATACCCATATTCCACTTATACACTTCGATCATATCTCCCCTCATTCTTCGTCTTACAAGTGAATGCAATTTAAGGGACTTCCATCTTTCTTCATACGGAAGATTTCTAATGCTATGAATTAACTTTGTCATTATACGCTGAATGTTTTCTAACGAATTTATATACATTCTGTAAAATGGAGACCAGAACTGAGCTGCATAATCTAGGTGAGGCCTTACTATTGATGTATAAAGCTGTAGTATAACCGCTGGACTTCTGTTGCTTACACTTCTTGATATAAATCCCAGTAATCTATTTGCCTTATTACGTACGCTTATGCATTGCTCTCTTGGTTTAAGGTTGCTGCTTACCATAACCCCCAAGTCCTTTTTGCAATCTGTATGGCTAAGTTCTACATTATTTAACTTATAAGTGCTTGGGATATGTACACTCCCTAGCTTCAGAACCTTGCATTTATCTACATTGAACTGCATCTGCCACTTTTCTGACCACGAATTAAGTTTGTCTAAATCCTCCTGAAGTTCCCTGACATCTACGTTTGAATCAATTATCCTGCCTATCTTCGTATCGTCCGCGAATTTGCTCATATCACTAGTAATTCCCGCGTCAAGGTCATTGATATATATTATAAACAACAACAGGCCTAAGATTGATCCCTGTGGAACGCCACTTGTTACAGATCCCCATTCGGATTTAACCCCATTTATGCACACTCTGCTTCCTGTTCGTGAGCCATGACTCTATCCATGACAGCACTTTTCACCCAATGCCATGAGCTGCCACTTTCTTTAACAGTCTCTGATGTGGTACTCTATCAAAAGCCTTACTAAAATCTAAATAAACAATATCGAATTCTTTATCATGATCAACTTTATCATGAAGGAGTAATCCAATGTGTGATGGGATCCATAGCAATTGTACATTAATTCCTTTGTCCCGGATTTTTGAGTATCTATACCTGGCTTCTCCAATGAGCATGTTATTGGAGTCATTATATGAGTCAAGAGCCTTCAGTAATGACATAGAATCAGTAATGATGATAGAGTCAAGCTCAGTGTCATAAGTTAGCTTTAGTGCCATTAGGATTGCAAACAATTCAGTTTGCAGTGTAGACGCCCAGTTGTTAATAATTAGTACAGATGTATGATGCAGGTGTGTAAACAACGATGATAGTACAGATGTATGATGCAGGTGTGTAAACAACGGTGATAGTACAGATGTATGATGCAAGTGTTAAAACAACGATGATAGTACAGATGTATGATGTAGCTGTTTAAACAGGGATGATAGTAAAGGTGTATAAATTTATTATCATTAGTATTACCATTTTCGCTTCACTGTCGCTTGCCATCACCACACAATCACTATCACTGTTGCCATCACCACACAATCACTATCACTGTTACCATCACCACACAATCACTATCACTGTTTCCATCACCACATAATCACTATCACTGTTACCATCACCACACAATCACTATCACTGTTTCCATCACCACACAATCACTATCACTGTTTCCATCACCACATAATCACTATCACTGTTACCATCACCACACAATCACTATCACTGTTTCCATCACCACACAATCACTATCACTGTTTCCATCACCACACAATCACTATCACTGTTACCATCACCACACAATCACTATCACTGTTACCATCACCACACAATCACTATCACTGTTTCCATCACCACATAATCACTATCACTGTTACCATCACCACACAATCACTATCACTGTTACCATCACCACACAATCACTATCACTGTTACCATCACCACACAATCACCATCACTGTTACCATCACCACACAATCACTATCACTGTTTCCATCACCACATAATCACTATCACTGTTTCCATCACCACACAATCACTATCACTGTTACCATCACCACACAATCACTATCACTGTTACCATCACCACACAATCACTATCACTGTTACCATCACCACACAATCACTATCACTGTTACCATCACCACACAATCACTATCACTGTTACCATCACCACAATTACTATCACTACTGGAGTGCGATAAAATTAATGAATTCAGAGACTACTCACTCAGAAATGTTCAAGATATGTCAAAGTATTTTATCCACAGTGGTATATTACAGACCATTCTGGAAAAATACCCTGACTTTGCTCCTTGTAAATAAAGCATTACCACATGTGTGTGTGTACTCACCTAATTCACCTAATTGTGGTTGCAGGGGTCGAGACTCAGCTCCTGGCCCCGCCTCTTCGCTGTCTGCTACTGGGTCTCTGCTCTCCCTGCTCCATGAGCTTTATCATACCTTGTCTTAAAACTATGTATGGTTACTACCTCCACTATATCTTTCTCTAGACTATTCCACTTCCTGACTACTCTGTGGCTGAAGAAATGCTTCCTAACATCCCTTTGACTCATCTGAGTCTTCAGCTTCCAGTTCTGTCCCCTTGTTTCTATGTTCCCTCTCTGGAACATCCTGTCACTGTCTACCTTGTCGATTCCCCGCAGTATTTTGTATGTCGTTATCATGTCTCCTCTGACCCTTCTTTCCTCCAGTGTTGTTAGTCCTATTTCCCTCAACCTTTCTTCATAGGACAGACCCCTGAGTTGTGGAACTAACTTTGTCGCAAACCTTTGCACTTTCTCTTACCTGGAGAGAGATTACCTGGAGAGAATTCCAGGGGTCAACGCCCCCGCGGCCCGGTCTGTGACCAGGCCTCATGTTGAACCAGAGCCTGATCAACCAGGCTGTTACTGCTGGCCGCACGCAGTCCAACGTACGAACCACAGCCTGGCTGGTCAGGTACCGACTTTAGGTGCCTGTCTAGTGCTAGTTTCTTTACGTGCTTGACCAGGTGTGGGTTCCAGACTGGTGCTGCATATTCTAGTATGGGCCTGACGTACACGGTGTACAGTGTCTTGAACGATTCCTTGTTAAGGTAACGGAACGCTAATCTTAGGTTTGCCAGTCGCCCATATGCTGCCCCAGTTATCTGGTTGATGTGTGCCTCCGGAGACGGTGTTTGGCGTTATACTCACCCCAAGGTCTTTCTCCTTTGCCGAGGTTTGTAGCCTTTGTCCGCCTAGCCTGTACTCTGTCAGCGGTCTTCTTTGCCCTTCTCCGATGTGTGTGTGTGTGTGTGTGTGTGTATGTATGTATGTGTATTAATTACCATTTTGTCCTAGGCACATGTCGATTGAAAACTGGGCCTGTTGTATATGCGTGTACTCACCTATTTGTACTCACCTATTTGTGGTTGCAGGGGTCGATTCATAGCTCCTGGCCCCGCCTCTTCATTGATTGCTACTAGGTTCTCTCTCTCCCTGCTCCATGAGCTTTATCAAACCTCGTCTTAAAACTATGTATGGTTCCTGCCTCCACTACGTCACTTTCTAGGCTATTCCACTTCCTGACAACTCTATGACTGAAGAAATACTTCCTAACATCTCTTTGACTCATAGGAGTCTTCAACTTCTAATTGTGATCACTTGTTTCTGTATCCCCTCTCTGGAACATCTTGTCTCTGTCCACCTTATCTATTCCTCGCAGTATTTTATATGTCGTTATCATGTCTCCCCTAACCCTCCTGTCCTCTAGTGTCGTCAGGCCGATTTCCCTTAACCTTTCTTCGTAGGACAATCCCCTTAGCTCTGGGACTAGTCTTGTTGCAAACCTTTGCACTTTCTCTAGTTTATTGACGTGCTTGATCAGGTATGGGTTCCAAACTGGTGCTGCATATGTACTCACCTAATTGTGGTTGCAGGGGTCGAGACTCAGCTCCTGGCCCCGCCTCTTCGCTGTCCGCTACTGGGTCTCTGCTCTCCCTGCTCCATGAGCTTTATCATACCTTGTCTTAAAACTATGTATGGTTCCTGCCTCCACTATATCTTTCTCTAGACTATTCCACTTCCTGACTACTCTGTGGCTGAAGAAATGCTTCCTAACATCCCTTTGACTCATCTGAGTCTTCAGCTTTCAGTTGTGTCCCCTTGTTTCTGTGTTCCCTCTCTGGAACATCCTGTCACTGTCTACTGTGTGTATATGTATGTGTGTATGTATGTGTGTGTGTGTGTGTGTGTGTGTGTGTGTGTGTGTGTGTGACTCACCTAGTTGTGGTTGCAGGGGTCGAGTCAAAGCTCCTGGCTTTGTGTGTGTGTGTGTGTGTGTGTGTGTGTGTGTGTGTGACCCAACACTTAAAATTTGAACCAAGAACTCATTACAGTTGTGACCGGGTGTAGACTAGTGAATTGCTCATTACTTTATAATTTGTTCATGATTGTAACCATGTATAAATGTAAGTAAATTTACTTACATGATTCATTACCTTTGTAACTTGTGAGTTCATTACCTTTGTAACTTGTGAGTTCATTACCTTTGTAACTTGTGAGTTCATTACATTTGTAACTTGTGAGTTCATTACCTTTGTAACTTGTGAGTTCATTACCTTTGTAACTTGCTCAGCTATCAAAACTTTTTGGTCCAGTCCCTGGACCAATTATGTACCTCTGTAATCTTTTGACTACCGCCCACAGGATGGGTATGGGGTGCATAATAAAGATATCAAACTAAACAAACAAGTGTTACCATCATCACACAATCACTATCACTGTTACCATCACCACACAATCACTATCACTGTTACCATCACCATACAATCACTATCACTGTTTCCATCACCACACAATCACTATCACTGTTACTATCAAAACACAATCACTATCACTGTTATCATCACCATACAATCACTATCACTGTTACCATCACCACACAATCACTATCACTGTTACCATCACCACAGATTCACTACACACTTCATAGTTCACTCTCTGGTCACATTGATCTGCTCCAAAACTTACTTGTTGCTCTAGCTCTCTAAATTGTTTAAAATTATTTGTAACTGCGGGTGCCTCCTGTGAACAATAGAAAATCAATAGAATTTTTCCAAGGCTGACTGTGTCAACATATATTTTTGTATCGAATCGTCTATAATTTCTCGAGAGAGAATGCCTACTTTACGCTTCTTCGTGACACAGTTACGAACCAGACGTTTGATGTATCGACGACGCTTGGGTTCCTTTTTCTTCTATGGTGGGAGAGGGGCGACCTTCCTGGCAATACTCAGCTTTGGATCTTGGGTATGTAGGTTAATGTTGTTCGGAAACTCCGTCAGCATTGATAAAACATTGAGGACGGCTGTTTCGTCGGGATTCTTCGCGATGTACGAGGTAAATTCACGAATAACTTCATCGGAGTTATAATGAGTGGAACTAGTAACAAAATCTAAGAAGGTCAGGGCAAAATATGAACAGTTGCGACATCCCTGCACTCGGAGTCCCAGATCTCTTACTGCACCTTCTGTATTGTGGAGCTCCATATAACGGTGGACGAACTCAGGAGGTGGTGAACCGTTCGAATCAAAGTAGATATAAACACCGTCCAAGTGACGATAGAAGGCAACTGCGTGCCTGACATTCAACTCTGGAAACTTTAATACTAAGAAGTATCCATGACCTCTTCTCAGCTCCTGTTAACAATTCTCCAGCCTGGCTGAGGCTGCACAGCACCGCTTCCCAAGAGGCCTTGGAGTGTTCAGGATAGTCAGGACCTCCTTCACCCACAGTTGCCTGGTTCCCTCGAAAAGAACTTGTCTTAGCTCCATTACTGTGGATTTCAATGCTCAATACGAGGAAACTAATAGAGGACGATTTTCCTGATTCCAAGAAACTTACCAAAACCTCGATTATCAGTTATAATGTAATTTCTATAAGCTTGAAAATAAAATATAGGTGGTTCTTGGTACAATAGTTTAGTGCAGGGGACGCACAGAAGTGAATATAGTGAGGATAGATGAATCAATATAGTGAAGCTAGATTAGTGAGTATAGGGAAGCTAGACGACTGAATATAGTGAAGCTAGACGAGTGAATATAGTGAAGCTATACGAGTGAATATAGTGAAGCTAGACGAGTGAATATAGTGAAGCTATACGAGTGAATATAGTGAAGCTAGATGAGTGAATATAGTGAAGCTATACGAGTGAGTATAGTGAAGCTAGATGAGTGAATATAGTGAAGCTATACGAGTGAGTATAGTGAAGCTAGACGACTGAATATAGTGAAGCTAGACGAGTGAGTATAGTGAAGCTATACGAGTGAATATAGTGAAGCTAGACGAGTGACTATAGTGAAGCTAGACGAGTGAGTATAGTGAAGCTAGATGAGTGAATATAGTGAAGCTAGATGAGTAAATATAGTGAATCTAAATGAGTGAATATAGTGAATCTAAATGAGTGAATATAGTGAAGCTAGATGAGTGAATATAGTGAAGTTTGATGAGAATGTGTAGTGTAGTTATACGAGTGTGTAGTGTTGTTATATGAGTGTGTAATGTAGTTATATGTTGTCTTGGGTAGAACTATACACGTGTGCTCTACCATGCTCTACCATGCTCTACCGTGCTCTGCCGTGCTCTGCGGGGCCAGGAAATATGAATCGACCCCTGCAACCACAAACAGGTGAGTACACACACACACACACACACGTTCAAGACACTGTACACCGTGTACGTCAGGCCCATACTAGAGTATGCAGCACCAGTCTGGAACCCACACCTGGTCAAGCACGTCAAGAAACTAGAGAAAGTGCAAAGGTTTGCGACAAGGTTAGTTCCACAACTCAGGGGACTGTCCAATGAAGAAAGGTTGAGGGAAATAGGACTAACAACACTGGAGGACAGAGGGGTTAGAGGAGACATGATAACGACATACAAAATACTGCGGGGAATTGACAAGGTAGATAGTGACAGGATGTTCCAGAGAGGGAACACAGAAACAAGGGGACACAACTGAAAGCTGAAGACTCAGATGAGTCAAAGGGATGTTAGGAAGCATTTCTTCAGCCACAGAGTAGTCAGGAAGTGGAATAGTTTAGCAAGTGATGTAGTGGAGGCAGGAACCATACATAGTTTTAAGACAAGGTATGATAAAGCTCATGGAGCAGGGAGAGAAGAGACCCAGTAGCGGACAGTGAAGAGGCGGGGCCAGGAGCTGAGTCTCGACCCCCTGCAACCACAATTAGGTGAGTACAATTAGGTGAGGTGAGTACACGTGGTAATGCTTTATTTACAGGGAGCAAATTCAGGGTATTTTTCCAGAATGGTTTGTAATATACCACTGTGGATAAAATGTTTTGCATTTCTTGAACATTTCTGAGTGAGTTGTCTCTGAATTCACTAATTTTATCGCACTCTAGTACATACTGACGCAAGGTGTGACAATAGTCCATCTGGCAAAGTTTACATTTCGTTTGCTACCTGAGTTCATTACCTTCGTAACTTGCTCAGCTATCAAACTTTGGGGTCCAGTCCCTGGACCCATTATGTACCTCTGTAATCTTTTGACTACCGCCCACAAGATGGGTATGGGGTGCATAATAAAGATATTAAACTAACTAAACTACATCTGGTGGTGGTGATTTAACCTGCCAAAGATACTTGTATCCCAGCCAGAGCCGGGCAGTAGTGACATCCAAGAGTCTGCTTATTTTGTTGGAAGCACCATAGACATGTGGCTCCTCCTGCATGATAGAATGATGATAGATGGACTGACTGGTGTCAATCTCCCTCAGTCGTAAGTCAGTAAAGTTCAGTTGAAGTTCGTTTTGTATTATTGTTCTCAAACTGCTATATGACAACCCAAGATTGTAATCTATCATTCATCTGAAGACCAATGTGAGATGGAGTTCACAGCATGTGCACTCTGACTCCACTGTCCACAATCTTACCATACCTGTGTCTGGCTTCTGACACAAGCATACCACAGTTTATACTTAACGAGTTGAGAGCATTTATGGATGACAGAGAATCAGTTACAAATAAAGTGTCAACCTTAGATACATGGACGCATTTGAGTGCAAGGAGTATGGCAAACAGTTCTATTTGAAGGGTAGAGGCCCAGTTATTGATGCGTGCTCCAATTTATTTATGAGAGCCATCACTCTGCATGACAACAGCAGCACTACCAGCTGCACCAGTGGATTGATGAACAGAACCATCAACATAAATAATTTGTGAATGAGTGTATAGTGTGACTAAGTTATCAATACAGCCTAAGGCATCATGTTTGGCTTCAAGGCGAAGCTTTGGTTGTGATTTAAGAAGCATTTTTGTGGGAAATGGAGGGATGGTAGTTTGGAATGGGGTAATATTCTATGGGTCAGGGAAGTGTCGCTGTTGGTGGTGGAGTGAAAGTGGACACTAGCTGTTGGTGTTGGAGTGGAGGTGGACACTAGCTACTGGTGTTGGAGTGGAGGTGGACACTAGCTGTTGGTGTTGGAGTGGAGGTGGACACTAGCTGGTGGTGTTGGAGTGAAGGTGGACACTAGCTGTTGGTGTTGAAGTGAAGGTGGACACTAGCTGCCCGAAATGCCTAGGCATGATAGTGGCTTTCCCTGCACTTGCAAATCAATATTGTAATTACACATTGTAAACTATGCATGGAAATAGACTCCTTATAACATGTCAGTCACACATTGTAAACTTTGCAAAGAAATACAAATTTGAATTTGAATTTGAATAGCTGTTGGTGTTGGAGTGAAGGTGGACACTAGCTGGTGGTGATGGAGTGAAGGTGGACACTAGCTAGTGGTATTGGAGTGAAGGTGGACACTAGCTGGTGGTGTTGGAGTGAAGGTGGACACTAGCTGGTGGTGTTGGAGTGAAGGTGGACACTAGCTGGTGGTGATGGAGTGAAGGTGGACACTAGCTGGTGGTGATGGAGTGAAGGTGGATACTAGCTGGTGGTGATAGAGTGAAGGTGGACACGGTGAGCTGTCACTGACTCTTACAAACCCAACAAACACCATCCACATGGTTATTCAACAATATTCTGCAAGATAACTTCTTCCTCCTAGGTATATTTCTTCACAACTGCTGTAAGTAATACATAGTGTAAGTAATACATAGTGTAAGAGTTAGTGAGGTGGAGGATGGTAGATACAGTAATGAATGTACAGACAACACAAGAGTAATGGAAAAATAAACACATAAGCAGTATAATGTGATCCTTTATTGACAACGTTTCGCCCACAGTGGGCTTTATCAAGTCACAAACAGGTCTGTTTGTGACTTGATAAAGCCCACTGTGTGGGCGAAACGTTGTCAATAAAGGATCACATTATACTGCTTATGTAAAGGACCCCAATGGAAATAAGTCACTCTGTCTGACTTTTTTGGGTTATCCTAGGTTCTCTACACATATGCTGCTATGTATGATAATGTATGTAAATGTATTTGTGTATACCTGAATAAACTTACTTACTTATTGTGTTTATTTTTCCATTGTGTCGGTATTTTATACCATTTATTTCCAACACAAGAGTAATGGTGACTCACCTTGTATTATTTTGTACCATCTAATTAAGTTTGTACAGGTACACCTAAGTACAATTATCATACATAGTGGAAATTACCTAGGATAACCCAATGTCCTTGTATTTCCATCAGTGTCCTTGTATTTCCATTGGGGTCCTTGTATTTCCATTGGGGTCCTTGTATTTCCATTGGTGTCCTTGTATTTCCATTGATGTCCTTGTATTTCCATCAATGTCCTTGTATTTCCATTGGTGTCCTTGTATTTCCATCAATGTCCTTGTATTTCCATCAATGTCCTTGTATTTCCATCAATGTCCTTGTATTTCCATTGGTGTCCTTGTATTTCCATCAATGTCCTTGTATTTCCATCAATGTCCTTGTATTTCCATCAATGTCCTTGTATTTCCATTGATGTCCTTGTATTTCCATTGATGTCCTTGTATTTCCGTTGATGTCCTTGTATTTCCGTCGATGTCCTTGTATATCCATCGATGTCCTCAATGGAAATAAGTCACTTTGTCTGACTTTTTTGGGTTATCCTGGATGGTTCCCTACACATATGTTGCTATGTATGATAATCTGTCTAACTGTATTTGTGTATACCTGAATAAACTTATTTACTTATACTTAGTTCTTGTATTTCCATAGGGGTCCTTATATTTCCATCGATGTCCATGTATTTCCATTGATGTCTGTATTTTGATCGATGTCCATGTATTTCCATTGATGTCTGTATTTTGATCGATGTCCATGTATTTCCATTGATGTCTGTATTTTGATCGATGTCCATGTATTTCCATTGATGTCTGTATTTTGATCGATGTCCATGTATTTCCATTGATGTCTGTATTTTGATCGATGTCCATGTATTTCCATTGATGTCTGTATTTTGATCGATGTCCATGTATTTTCATTGATGTCCATGTATTTTCATTGATGTCCATGTATTTCCATCGATGTTCTTGTATTTCCATTGGTGTACTCCTTCCCCTTGGAATAGCCTATGGCACACTACCAAAATGCATGCTGTGTCATATAAATTGATCCTTTGCTGGTGAATATTCCTCTTCAGTGTCGCTACTGGAATGGTCATCGACAGCTTGGAAATCACAGCCAGTATTACTGTCATCAACACTGACATCTGAGTCCTGGCCACTGGAAAATATGAGCTTACACTTACATTGTGGTACAACTGAATGGAAACAAGACAGACCAGCCCCAGAGGTGGATGGTTGAGGGTTGTCTGGGTTTTTAGCACTATTTCCATTATCCTGAGCATTGCTTTCGGTCACAAAGTTCTCAAAACTATAAAATTCACCTTTACAGCCACCTCCATCCATGTTAGAACTGTCACTTAGGAAGAGAAGTTTCCCAGTTCACCTGGAGGGAGGTTTATCTGGCCGCGAGGTATGTTGAATAAAGAGTACTGAAATGGCGTTCTCACAATGCACTGCAGGTGCCCCAATTTTTTGTATACTGTGCACACTGACTATGCAGACCCATTGATACAATGGGACTGACCCCAAATGGGTTAAAATTCATCAGTCCATAACCTGTGTCTAGTTTTAAGTAGCGTGTAAGCATTAATATTAGTCTGCCTGAAATAATAATAATAATAATATAATAATAATAATAATAATAATATTTTTATTTCATTGCAAGTTTACATAGAGATTTTGTAATTACAGTTATGAATTGAGGTGCAAGGAGAACCACTATCATGCCATTGCATTATGGGCAGACTAATTCTAATGGCTTATAGACTACTTAATACTAGAGAAATTGATTAAGTTTGTTATAGTTAAACATTAGCTTATGTTTATAGCAGATAATAAGTTTACTCATATTAACAATCTGAGGATATTACATTGTGACAAGGTGAAGGTGTTTTGTAGGATGGTTATATCAATAGTAAATATTGAAATTATATTATGGGAAAATAACACTGAGCGTTGTTGAAAGTAGTTCACAGTATGAGTACGTATTTAGTTTAGGGTGAGTAGGTGGTTTTTGAGAAGTCTTAAATTGATGTTCAGACCAGGTTATTTTAGTATTTACTGGTAATGAATTCCAGATTTTGGGGCCCTTTATGTGCATAGAATTTTTACACAGAGTGATATGGACACGGGGTATATAAAAAAGTGATCTGTGTCTTGTGTTATGGTCATGGGTCCTGTTAAAGTTGGTGAGGAGAATTTTGAGTGGAGGGTTTATATTTGAGTGTAAAGTTCTATGTATGTAGTAGGCACAAGAATAAGTGTGAATATTCTTTATGGTGAGTAGTTTTAGACTTTTGAATATTGGTGGGAATTTGTTATTCTGACTGTAGCCTTTTGCTGTATTATGAGTGGTGTAAGGTGATTTAATGTTGTTGATCCCCATGCACAAATTCCATAGGTGAGATAAGGGTAGATGAGTGAATGATACAGTGCAAGGAGAGCTGATTGAGGCATATAGTAGCGTATCTTTGATAGTATGCCTACTGTCTTTGAGATTTTCTTGGAAATTTGTTTGTGTGTTTGGAATTTGAGGCTACTGTCAAGGTGGATTCCTAGGAATTCTTCCTCTGTGAGTCTTGTGATGGGTGATCCATTGAGCGTTATGTTAAGTGGAACATTTGTAGCGCTGTTTCCAAACTGAATGAAATAGGTTTTGTCAGTATTGAGAGTAAGCTTAGTCTGTCATCCAGGTAGATATTTTCTGTAATTCAGCATTAACAGTGTTGGCCAGTATGACTGGGTTTGGGTGAGAGAAGACATATGTAGTGTCATCTGCAAATAATGTGGGTTTGAGTAGTTGTGATGCATTCGGTAGGTGTCCTAGTGTCCCACTAGGACACTTCCTTGTGGGACACCGACTGTAATTTGATGTGTGGAAGAGTTAGCTCCATTTGTGTACACGTATTGGCTTCTGTTACTAAGGTATAACTTTAGGTAGTTGAGTGAGTGCATTCTTATACCATAGTGTGCTAATTTTGTGAGCAGTAAATCATGGTCAACTGTATCAAAAGCTTTACATAAATCAATGAAGATTCCCAGTGGGACTTCTTTCTTCTCAAGAGTGGTGTATATTCACTCTAGCATGTGTATAATAGCATCATCTGTGCTCTTGTTGGTCCTGAATCCAAACTGACGGGTTGTGTACACTGTGTGAGAAGAGGTAGGAATAGATCTGCTTATGAATTAATTTTTCAAAGATTTTAGAGAGCAGAGGTAAGTTAGATATTGGTCTATAATTATTCAAGTCTGCTTGATCACCTCCAGCATGTTAGTTGCTTTTTTTTGTGCTCAACAATATTTTATAACATGTAAATAACACATTGTATACTATGCAAAGAAATAAAAATTTTGATTTTGATCAAAGTAATAGAAATTCAATAAAGACTGTTATTGTCCCAGTCCACATCTTAGGGTATAATGTGTGTGTGTGGGAAAATTGGATTTTCGTATGACCCTTTCCTCTGGTCCTTATCTAGGGTGAGGGGTTGACTATGTAAATTTATATGTTTTACTTTCTTCTGTATTACTTAATACAGTAGTACAGTGGACCCTGAGTATCGTAATTAATCCGTTCCAGGAGCTATTACTTAACACAAAGTTTACAAAATTCGAACCCTTATTTCCCATAAGAAATAATGTAAATACATTTAATCCGTTCCACAAAAAAATATTCACATACTAAATAATTAAAAACAATATATATATATATATATACAGTGGTACCTCGAGTTACGATGGTCCCCAAAATCGCCCATTTATGTAAGTTTATTTTTTTAAATGCTTTTGTAAGTATATTTTTGGGGGTGTAAAAGGACTAGTCTATTTTACATTATTCCTTATGGGGATAAATTCGTTTGGTAATGGCACTTGAACAGCATTCTCGAACGAAAAAATATCGTAACTCGAGGTACCACTGTACAGTGGACCCTCGGTTAACGAATACCCCGGAAATCGTGCAATTATGTAAGTATAATTTTGTAAGTTCTTGTGGAAGTGTATTTTTGGGGGTCTGAAATAGACTAACCTACGTGAAATTTTTCCTTAAGGGAGTAAATTCGTTCGGTAATGGCACTTGAGCAGACTTCAGGAGTGAAGTTTTTACGAAACTCGGGGGTCCACTGTATATATATACAGTGGACCCTCGGTTAACGAATACCCCGGAAATCGTGCAATTATGTAAGTATAATTTTGTAAGTTCTTGTGGAAGTGTAGTTTTGGGGGTCTGAAATAGACTAACCTACATGACATTATTTCTTAAGGACGTAAATTCGTTCGGTAATGGCACTTGAGCAGGCTTCTGCAATGAATTTTTTTCGTTAACCGAGGGTCCACTGTATTTTTAAAAAAATTTTTTTTATATATATATATATATATATATATATATATACAGTGGTCCCTCGGTTTCGTGCATCTCCAAACTCGAACATTTATGTAAGTGTATTTTCGTAAGTGCTGTTGCAAGTGTATTTTTGGGGGTCTGAAATAGACTAACCTACGTGACATTATTTCTTAAGGAAGTAAATTCGTTCAGTAATGGCACTTGAGCAGCATTCTGGAACGAATTTTCGGCGAAAACCGAGGGACCACTGTATACATTTACTTACCTTTATTGAAGAGTTGCAGGCATCTGGAAGATAGGGATGATGACAGGGGCAGGGTGTTAGTGGTTGGAAGGGGAATCTCCCTCCAAAAGGACTTCAGGTAACAAGTCCCTCTCTGGGGTTACTTCCCTTCTTTTTCTTTTAATGCATGCCTGGTACACTCCCTGCATGCCTGCTACACTCCCTGCATGCCTGCTACACTCCCTGCATGCCTCCTACACTCCCTGCATGAATGCTACACTCCCTGCATGAATGCTACACTCCCTGCATGAATGCTACACTCCCTGCATGAATGCTACACTCCCTGCATGAATGCTACACTCCCTGCATGAATGCTACACTCCCTGTATGCCTGCTACCACTGGGGTGCCACTAGGAAGCTTCTTTGGACCCATCTGTCTATCTGGAGTCTATCTGGAGAGAATTCCAGGGGTCAACGCCCCCGCGGCCCGGTCTGTGACCAGGCCTCCTGTTGGATCAGAGCCTGATCAACCAGGCTGTTACTGCTGGCCGCACGCAGTCCAACGTACGAACCACAGCTCGGCTGATCAGGTACCGACTTGAGGTGCCTGTCCAGTGCCTGCTTGAAGACAGCCAGGGGCTTGTTGGTAATCCCCCTGATGTATGCTGGGAGGCAGTTGAACAATCTTGGGCCCCTCACCAAATGTATTGTGAATGTTTGAAAGAGCGCGGTGGGTAATGTTCTCTCAATGGTAAACAACGCTTCACTGGCGGGCGTCCTGCGTCCTGCGCAGGCGCGGAGCAGGCGGACAGGTCTAATACGTTACGAAACACGAGCCAGTTTACGATACACAAAATCGAAAAAAGCTTACGAAACACGATTTTTACGAAATATGAGCCTTACTGAAACTCGGAGGTCCACTGTACTTAAACTGTACATATAGTTTTTCCTTTCCAATTTCATTGCAAAGTGGATTAGATCCTTCCATAATTAGTTTAATATCTTTATTATGCACCCCATACCCATCCTGTGGGTGGTAGTCAAAAGATTACAGAGGTACATAATGGGTCCAGGGACTGGACCCCAAGGTTTTGATAACTGAACAAGGTACAAAGGTAATGAACTCACAAGTTACAAAGGTAATGAATCATGTAAGTAAATTTACTTACTTACATTTATACATGATTACAATCATGAACAAATTATAAAGTAATGAGCAATTCACACATCCACAATCGGTCACAACTGTAATGAGTATGCATGCACACACACACACACACACATGGGGGCCAGGAGCTGAGTCTCGACCCCTGCAACCACAATTAGGTGAGTACACAGACACACACACACACAAACACACACACACACACACACACAGTGGGCGCCTGTGACGAGTGGTGTACCGCAGGGGTCAGTCCTAGGACCAGTGTTATTCTTGGTATATGTAAATGACATGACGGACGGGATAGACTCAGAAGTGTCTCTGTTCGCAGATGATGTGAAATTAATGAGGAGAATCATATTGGAAGAGGACCAAGCAGGACTGCAAACAGACCTGGACAAGTTTGACATCTGGTCTAGCAACTGGCTTCTCGAATTCAATCCCACCAAATGCAAAGTCATGAAGATCGGAGAAGGGCAAAGAAGACCGCAGACAGAGTACAGGCTAGGCGGACAAAGGCTACAAACCTCGGCAAAGGAGAAAGACCTTGGGGTAAGTATAACGCCAAGCACGTCTCCGGAGGCACACATCAACCAGATAACTGCGGCAGCATATGGGCGACTGGCAAACCTAAGATTAGCGTTCCGTTACCTTAACAAGGAATCGTTCAAGACACTGTACACCGTGTACGTCAGGCCCATACTAGAATATGCAGCACCAGTCTGGAACCTACACCTGGTGAAGCACGTAAAGAAACTAGAGAAAGTGCAAAGGTTTGCGACAAGGTTAGTGCCACAACTCAGGGGTCTGTCGTATGAAGAAAGGTTGAGGGAAATAGGACTAACAACACTGGAGGAAAGAAGGGTCAGAGGAGACATGATAACGACATACAAAATACTGCGGGGAATTGACAAGGTAGACAGTGACAGGATGTTCCAGAGAGGGAACACAGAAACAAGGGGACACAACTGGAAGCTGAAGACTCAGATGAGTCAAAGGGATGTTAGGAAGCATTTCTTCAGCCACAGAGTAGTCAGGAAGTGGAATAGTCTAGCAAGTGATGTAGTGGAGGCAGGAACCATACATAGTTTCAAGACAAGGTATGATAAAGCTCATGGAGCAGGGAGAGCAGAGACCCAGTAGCGGACAGCGAAGAGGCGGGGCCAGGAGCTGAGTCTCGACCCCTGCAACCACAATTAAGTGAGTACATACACTCACTCACTCACTATGACACGGTGACAGCTGTAAGACAAGAGAGAGAGGGGTGGGTAGATTGCATTTTCTTGGACTGTAAGAAGGCATTTGACACAGTTCCATACAAAAGCTGGAGGACCAGGCAGGAATAACAGGGAGGGCACTACAATGGATCAGGGAATACCTGTCAGGAAGACAGCAGCGAGTCATGGTTCGTGGTGAGGTGTCAGAGTGGGCGTCTGTGATGAGTGGGGTTCCACAGGGGTCAGTCCTAGGACCGGTGCTGTTTCTGGTATGTGTAAATGACATGACGGAAGGAATAACCTCCGAAGTGTCCCTGTTTGCAGATGATGTGAAGTTTATGAGAAGGATTCAATCGGACGTGGACCAGACAGAACTACAAAGGGATCTGGACAGGCTGCAGGACTCGTCCAGGAATTGGCTCCTGGAGTTCAACCCCACCAAGTGCAAAGTCATGAAGATCGTGGAGGGGCAAAGAAGACCGCAGACGGAGTACAGTCTAGGGGGCCAGAGACTGCAAACCTCACCTCACCCAAGGAAAAAGATCTTGGGGTGAGTATAACACCAGGCACATCTCCTGAGGCGCATATCAACCAAATAACTGCTGCAGCATATGGGTGCCTAGCAAACCTAAGAACAGCATTTTGACATCTTAATAAGGAATCGTTTAGAACCCTGTACACTGTGTACGTTAGGCCCATACTGAAGTACGCAGCACCAGTTTGGAACCCACACCTAGCCATGCACATAAACTAGAGAAAGTGCAAAGGTTTGGAACACGACTAGTCCCGGAGCTAAGGGGTATGTCCTATGAGAAGAGTTTAAGGGAAATCGACCTGACGACATTGGAGGAGAAGAGAGAAAGGGGGGACATGATAACTACATATAAAATACTGAGAGGAATTGACAAGGTGGACAGAGACAGAATGTTCCAGAGATGGGACACAGCAACAAGGGGGCACAGATGGAAGTTGAAGACTCAGATGAATCACAGGGATGTTAGGAAGTATTTCTTCAGTCACAGAGTGGTCAGGAAGTGGAATAGCTTGGGAAGCGATGTAGTGGAGGCAGGATCCATTCATAGCTTTAAGAAGAGGTATGATAAGGCTCATGGCGAAGGGAGAGAGACCAAGTAGCGGCCAGTGAAGAGGCAGGGCCAGGAGCTGTGACTCGACCCCTGCAACCACAACTAGGTGAGTACAACTAGGTGAGTACACACACACACACACACACACACACACACACACAACACACACACACACACACACACACACTCACACACACACACACACACTCACACTCACACTCACACTCACTCACTTTCTCTCTCTCTCTCTCTCTTTCGTGTATGCAATGAATCGGAGAATATCTGATTGGGAGGCAACAACGAGCTATGGTACGTGACGAGGTGTCATAGTGGGCGCCTGTGACGAGCGGGTTCCACAGGGGTCAGTCCTAGGACCTATGCTGTTTTTGGTATATGTGAATGTCATAACGGAAGGGATAGAATCAGAAATGTCCTTGTTTGCAGATGATGTGAAGTTAATGAGGAGAATTAAATTGGTCGAGGATCAGGCAGGACTACAAAAAGACCTGAACAGGCTACAAGCCTGGTCCAGCAACTGGCTCCTTGAAATTAATCCTACCAAATGCAAAGTCGTGAAGATCGGGGAAGGGCAAAGAAGACCGCAGACAAAGTATAGTCTAGGTGGTCAACGACTGCAAACCTCACTCAAGGAAAAAGATCTTGGGGTGAGTATACGTAATACCGAGCACATCTCCTGAGGCGTACATCAATCAGATAACTGCTGCAGCATACAGGCGTCTGGCAAACCTAAGAATAACGTTACAATACCTCGGTAAGGAATCGTTCAAGACTCTGTACACCATATATGTCAGGCCCATACTGGAGTATACAGCACCAGTTTGGAATCCACACCTTTTCAAGCACGTCAAAAAATTAGAGAAAGTGCAAAGGTTTGCATCAAGATTAGTCCCAGAGTTAAGGGGATTGTCCTACGAAGAAATGTTAAGGGAAATCGGCCTTTCGACACTGGAGGACAGGAGGGTCAGGGGAGACATGATAACGACATATAAAATACTGTGAGGAATTGACAAGGTGGACAAAGACAAGATGTTCCAGAGATGGTACACAGAAGCAAGGGGTCACAATTGGAAGTTGAAGACTCCTATGAGTCAAAGGTATGTTAGGAAGTGGAATAGCCTAGAAAGTGACTTAGTGGAGGCAGTAACCATACATAGTTTTAAGACGAGGTTTGATAAAGCTCATGGAGCAGGGAGAGAGAGGACCTAGTAGCAATCAGTAAAGAGGCAGGGCCAGGAGCTATGAATTGACCCCTGCAACCACAAATAGGTGAGTACACGCACACACGTACATATGTACGTGGTAATGCTTTATTTACAGGGAGCAAAGTCTCGGTATTTTTCCAGAATGGTCTGTAATATACCACTGGATAAAATACTCTGACATACAGTGGACCCTCGGTTTTCGTTGAAAATTCTTTCCAGAATGCTGTTTGAGTGCCGTTACCGAACGAATTTGTTCTCATAAGGATAAATGTGAATTAGATTAGTCATTTCAGACCCCCAAAAATACACTTACAAAAGCACTTACGAAAATACACTTACATAAATGTTTGAGTTTGGAGGTGAACGAAAACCGAGGGTCCACTGTATCTTGAACATTTCTGAGTGAGTTGTCTCTGAATTCATTAGATCCTTCCATAAGCCATGTGTGTTGTAGAAGGCAACAAATAAATATTTTGGGAGCAAGAGACTAGTAACCTTCATTTTTCTAAATTAAAGGCACTTGTAACCCATTGCCCTGTAATTACTATAAATGAAAATGTCATAAAATTGAATGGATGAGTATACTACTTTTATAATATTTATTAAATACACTTACAGTATCTGTACTGCATGAAGCATATCTAATCAATAGATTTTATTTAATTCTGTTTCATGAGAATTTGTCAAACTCGCTAAAGATATTTTTTTCTTCAGTTTGAAGAATGTCGCTGGACAGTGTGAAACAGTGTTGTCGCCAGCTAGACTCTGACCGTGTTCTAGAGAGAAAGGTGAGATTGACTTAAAAGTTATCTTATACTTAAATTTATTGCATGTGCTCTTGAGACCACTGAGAGGTTCTTATCATCATCAAAGGACTCACAGGTAAGAACCCACTAGGGGCGAGGGGAAAGTGGGGACAGACAAAGAATAGCCGGTGAGAGGAAGGGCTGGAGTCGAAGATAAAGAGTCGGGACTAAACCCAACCGCAAAGCGATGTGAATCAGACGGGATCAGCAACATAGAAGGCAGGAGATCACTCAAAACGTGGCGTTCTGGCTGCATCGTGAGTGGTGAGTGTGTGGTAAGCTTGGTGTTGATTGGTGGCTGGCAGACGGCAGAAGGCTAGGACGAGGGAGGCTGCTTCAAGGTGATTGGTTGATGCAATATTTGTAGGTTAAGTCGGAACTAAGTCTCAGCTATAGTGGTGTCAGTTTGAGATGCATTTTTGATGTTCATAAAGGTTGAGCTGGAGACAACGGGTATTTGTGTGAGCCTGGTTTGAAGTATTGGGTCTTGTAGGATGAGTTGCCAGGTCCCGAGGAATGAGGAAAATGAGCAGTGGGTGCCCCGGCTATTAGTAAACTTGACTGTCCTGGCACATATATAGTCGTACAAGGTGGCCACAGTCATATCCTTTTCCTGCTGGGAAGTTGTATAAAAAGTGATGTTCTTCCAGTGGAGGTAACATGCAGTGTTGGATCCCTCTGTATCAAGGCCTGTAGTGGTGGATGGTGTAGTTTTTGCCTTCTTCTTTGGTGGAGGAAGCGTGGGAGGTGAGAACATTGTCGGATCCGCAGCTGGGGAGTGGAGAGGAGAAAATGGTGGATCATTGGGTGGAGTTGGACTTGTAGTTGGTGGTGGTGAAGGAGCTGCTTGGGAGTGACTTGCAGGTGACGAAACGTCGACAGGATGTGGGTTATTGTTGAGAATGAGAGAAGATGGTGGAGAAGCTGGGAAATTGAACTCTGGCATGTTGTTTAACTTGAAGAGTTCATTAATGGATGTGTTGAAAGTCCCAGGAACAGCAACGTTATGCATGTGTGCATAGACAGTGTAATAGTAGATTGAAGTTGGGTCACAGTCAGGTGCGATGTTGGTGGTGGAGGGTTGAGTAGAAGCCTAGAGGATTTTCGTTGTGTCAGCCTACAATTTTGCAATAGCAGCATAGGTGGGTGATCTAGAAGAGGACGTTTTCTGCACCACTTCTTGAGTCTTCTTCATAATGTCTTTGAGAGTAAGACATTTTGCAGCTAGAGTGTGATGATCGTTGCTTTTGCAGTTCAGGCATGTTGTCGGGGGAGCAGAGGCGGTGCAACTTAAAACCGTGGCCTTCACAACCACAGGCTGTGCAGACTTCTTTTCCTTCACAGGACAGTTTCTGGTGTTGTGTACATACGAGCAACAATTCCAGCAATGTTGAATGTAGTGGTATCTCTCAGCTTCGATGTAATTGGGGCTGATGAAGTAGTAATAAACAGCAAGACCATCAGCCAAAGCAGTGGCAGCCATATTCACATCGGTGAACGTGAGTTTGAGCATGGACGAAGCTGTAGGTATTTTCATGATGCTCTCCACTGTGGCCCATGAGTTTTGATCCTCAAATGGAAACTTTGACTCCAGGTACTTGAAAGCAGTTCCATTCTTGTTCAAGGCCTTCACAAAATTTTTCATAAGCCCTAATTTGATGTGGAGTGGTGGCAGCAGAATTTTCTTGGGGTCAACTAGTGGCAGTTTTCACGGGTTGATTTCTGGGTAAGAAGCTGGTTCTTGGTGGCCAGTCTTTTTGTTCATAGTGCTGGCTGTCTGCCCTACTATCCCAAAGACACAGAAAACAGGGATACTTGGTGTATCTGCCTTGAAGACCTAGTAGGAAAGTGTTATGTTATTTTCCCTTACTTTATCATCAAGGTTCTCCTACATGTACTAGTGTGGGGGGTTAACTTAAAGGTCTTATAGTCTAGGGTAATACTTACATTCATGATTAGCTGCTGTATCTGAAAACCTACTGGTCCTCTCACCATTCCTCTCAAAAGGTTATTTAAACCACTATTAGAAAAATATCCTTATATTCAGAGATACACTATTTATATATATATTTACAATAGTCAGATCTTATTCATAACATGACCCATAGCAGTCACATGTTACTAGCATCCCCAAACCACATGGCATGGTCTACCTCAACACTTAACACCCCATTTTCTCAACATCACTCCTACCCTCAGTGTCTTGACACACTATAAGGTTATGCTGGCTGCTTCAATTTAAACTATATCCCTCTTACCTCTGGCACACCATTCTGCCAAGAAACAAATATAAGATAAGAGAGAGCCACCAGTACTAGCTTCCTGCAGCCATCTTGGGAAGAGAGAGAAAGAGGGAGGAGCTTCTCCTTCTTCAAAACACACAAAAACAAGAGACTGTCGTCTTGCACAATCTACATGCACCCACAATACATCTTATTTACTTACAATGAGACATGCAACTTTATAAACTACTTATTTAAATGTGTATTTATAACTTATTTTATTGAGAAAATCAGATTTAACTCAGCTTCTTCTAGTCTAAAAGAGTGGCCTGCCCTTCTTGACATTTAACCCTTAAACTGTCCACACGTAGATATATGTTTACATGCGTAGCTGACCGAATATTTTGAGAAAAAAATAAATTCTTCTTTTTCTTTAAAATGAAGAGTGTATTTTGTTTGTCATTCCCACATGTTGTAATACTGCACACACTGAGTGCACAGACCCATTCTCTAATCTCTAGGCAACTCAGGCTTATCGTGGCAAGGTTAAAAGCATTTGAAAAAAAAACGTAGATCTACGTTCGGAGCAGTACGCACGTGAACGTATATCTACGTGTGGACAGTTTAAGGGTTAAGCAGTAATTCTGATTAATTCAATATATTTAGGTATTCATGTTACTTAATTACATCAATACATGTTGGGTCCTATAACCCCATAACAGAAAGCAATAACTTTTAAATCACCACAAATGAGAAAATTGTGATTCTGGTACTTAATTGCAGATATTAGTGTCTTCATATTTGTGTAAGTTTCTGACATTTGGACACTATGGCCAATTGGCATACGTATATGCAACTGTGTTGCCATTGCAGAGTAGTACAGCCTTTAAACTTCTTTTAGAAGAATCAATAAAGAGTCTCCATTCATCTGCTTTGTGTGACATCCCCATGTGTTCAATAAGGCCAGAAATATTTTAACAGAAAACTAAAGATTTCTCTTTGTCAAAGAACTGAGTGAATTCCGCTTCACGGTGATGGTACCAAGCGAATGTTGTTCCAGGAACTAGAAGCCTGTGTTCCTTCAGTCTAGAGCCAAGTAACTGTGCACTTTCTTTTTGAGGATTAAGGTCTCCCACCAAGTCATTGAGCTCATCTTGGTTGAAGGGTTTGGGATCGTCATTTGTTGGTGGTTCATAGTCTACTTTCATCTCCTTAGAATCAATAGTATCAGACTCTGATGAAATTTGCCATGTCTCAGGTGGCACAGGTACAGGAATATCTTCAGGGTGTGGAACAGGCCTTATTGCTGAAGGAATATTTGGGTCTATTATGCGATCTTTAGTCTTCTTGTTGAATCCAGCTACTTTAGTCATACAAAAGTAGCAGTCATCATGGTGGTTCATCTGCTCCCGCCATACCATTGGTACTCCAAAGGGCATACATTTAAGTTTTCCAACTGACCACATTTGGAGCTTACTGATGTAACTCTTGCAAGCTTTGTGTGGTTCAAATGGTTTGTCCTGGTCTCCAAGTTTGCAGCCAAAATATGCAAAGTAGCAGTGCTTCAATAAAGGAGTAATGTTGCTCCGGGAATCTGAAGGGGTGAATTGCCCGCAGACATAGCAAAATATGTCTGGTGAATTTATGCAGCCTCTAGACATATTAACCCTTTGACTGTCGGAGGCCCCATTCTGAAACTGTCATTCTATGTCGGAAAATTTGGGAAAAAAAAATAAATTATTTTTTCTTATGAAATGATAGAGAATCTTTTCCCGATTGTAATGACACCAAAAGTATGAAATTTGATTAAAAACTTACGGAATTACGCTCTCGCAAAGTTAGCGATGTCAGTGATATATACGCATCGGCGATTTCGCCGACTTTGAGCCCTATTTTAGGCCAATTCCATTGGGACAGTCGATCAAACTCATAGCTATTTCTTTAGAACTCCATTTGTTCTATCGATTGAGTACAAGAAATCACCAATTTACCGATTTCAACTACCCAATAAAGTGGTCAGAAAATGGCAATTTCGCCAATTTCATGCAAAATAAAAAAAATGTTAATTTCAAAATAGGGTCCAGAATAAAAAATGCAGACATCCCTAGCACTAAAATAAGATGTTATCTGTTCATTAGTCATGTCTTTAGGCCCCTCTTACATTACTCTTGCTTTCTATTTTGATTTTTTATTCATACAAAAAAAAGAAGATTTATTGTTATGCAGACTATTGCATTATTGTAAAAACTGTATAAATAATATCTGTGCACTTGTGAAAGAATATTAGACTCACCAGTTGATGTGTATTTGACGCATGGTGTGATTTGTTTACTTTTGAACATTGGCAAAAATCGAACATTTCCGCTACTTTGAGCTCAATTTCAAGATCGTTTACATCATGAAACTAATCAAAATCATCTCTATTCCTGTTATATGTTTCCCATTCTATCAAATGAGACCATGAAAAAGAGAATACAACCATAAATACTATACGAAAACACACCTCAAAGACGGCGTTTTAATTAAAAAAAACGGTCGGAGTTTTTTTTTTCTCATTTTGTACTGCTTGCTGCAGGATTTTTTTTATACTGCGCACACTGACCACACAGACCCATTCTCTCACATGTGGGCCTACCAGCTTTCTCCTGCATGATTTGAGGCCGCTAGAATTTAGGCGTATAAATACGTCCGAAACATTGGCTCGTAAGACGTAAATATACGTCCGAAACAGTCAAAGGGTTAATAATTTAAAAATAAAGAAAAATATATTAGATTTAACATTTAATTCAATATAAGGTAAGCATTTTAATTGGTTATACTCCACTTTTTCATTTACTTATGTTATTCGAAAAGAGAACCTGGAGTTTACCTGGAGAGGGTTTCGGGGGTCAACGCCCCCGTGGCTCAATCTGAGACCAGGCCTCATGGTGGATCAGGGTCTGATCAACCAGGCTGTTACTGCTGGCTGCACGCAAACTGACGTACGAACCACAGCCCGGTTAGTCAGGTACTGTCTTTAGATGCCTGTCCAGTGCCTTCTTGAAGACAGCCAGGGGTCTATTGGTAATCCCCCTGATGTATGCTGGGAGGCAGTTGAACAGTCTTGGGCCCCGGACACTTATTGTGTTGTCTCTCAAATAACAGTAAACATAAAATCCCGAATATAGCTATTGCTTAATAAATCTCAAACTAGTCTTAAGTTTGCCTGATATACTCCAATATAGGAGCTTTAATAGAAACTATGTAACATGCCAAGACGAAACCATTCTCATTACTAATTTTACAAATTGTCATAATCTAAATATTCTGAACTACTTCACTATTGTAAATCTATTTAATCATTTGTAATTTGTAATATAGATTAAGAACTATTATTAGTCTGCCCGAAATGCCTAGCATGCCCAGGCATGCTAGGCATGCTGGTGGCCATCTTTGTAATTATTGTCTTATGAATGTAAACCACACATTGTAATCTTTACAGAGAAGTAAAAAATCTGAATCTGAATCTGAATTGCGGTAAAGGTGCCGGTAGCTGCAGTTAAACAAAAAACTGTGATGTTTGTGAAGAATGGGTGTACATAAAATGCACAGATAAAATTAGTGATGATGTATACGATGGACTAGTAGCTAGGAATGCCAACCTTAACTTTGTAATGCATGCACAGGTCAGTGTGAGACCACAGAAACAGTAGAATTACCTCAAGTAACACAAAATTTATGTTTACACTGTACTAAGATACGAAGGAAGAACAGTAATTACATCCTATGTTCGTCGCCTTGGAAAGGTTTCCCAGTAATATTCCATCACCCTGGACAGGTTTCCTTGTCATATTTCATCGCCATGGACAAGTTTCCCTGTCATATTTCATCACCCTGGACAGGTTCTCTATCATATTTCATCGTCCTTTACAGGTTTCCCTGTCATATTTCATCGCCCTGGACGGGTTTCCCTGTCATATTTCATCGCCCTGGACGGGTTTCACTGTCATATTTCATCGCCCTGGACGGGTTTCACTGTCATATTTCATCGCCCTGGACGGGTTTCCCTGTCATATTTCATCGCCCTGGACGGGTTTCCCTGTCATATTTCATCGCCCTGGACGGGTTTCCCTGTCATATTTCATCGCCCTGGACGGGTTTCCCTGTCATATTTCATCGCCCTGGACGGGTTTCACTGTCATATTTCATCGCCCTGGACGGGTTTCCTGTCATATTTCATCGCCCTGGACGGGTTTCCTGTCATATTTCATCGCCCTGGACGGGTTTCCCTGTCATATTTCATCGCCCTGGACGGGTTTCCCTGTCATATTTCATCGCCCTTTACACGTTTCCCTATCATATTTCATCGCCCTGGACAGGTTTCCCTGTCATATTTCATCACCCTTTACACATTTCCCTGTCATATTTCATCGCCCTGGACAGGTTTCCCTGTTATATACATTGATAATTATTACATGTTATAATACACTGATAATTATTACATGTTGTTATAATACACTGATAATTATTACATGTTGTTATAATACACTGATAATTATTACATATTGTTATAATACACTGATAATTATTACATGTTGTTATAATACACTGATAATTATTACATGTTGTAATACACTGATAATTATTACATGTTGTTGTAATAAACTGATAATTATTACATGTTGTTTTAATAAACTGATAATTATTACATGTTGTTGTAATACATAGAGAAACATAGAATAAAATGATTTGTTTATTCTATAATATCCTTCATTATGTTAATTATTCTTGATTCCACAGAAGGGAAGTGACTATTTAAAAAATTTACTCAACAATGCAAGTATTGTTGCCTGTCTGGATGCTCAACCTCCCAACAAGTTTAATTGGAATGAAGTTTTTCATTGTGCTTCCCTCTTCTTTTTCAAGGTGGGTCATGTAACTGACTTCATTTTCTAGCTATGTATTATAAATATGCTGTAAATAAGGTCTTAATCCTTTCACTGACTCTGTCATAGTACTACGGCTTTGAGTTTACTGTCAGTGCCGTAGAACTACGCAAATTTGAGCCTAGATATGAGAGAATGGGTCTATGCAGTAAGTATGCACCATATAAAAATCGTGCAGCACTTAGTGCATAATGAGACAAAACTGCGATCGTGTTTTTGGTTTAAAACAGCGACTTTATGATGTATTTTAGTATGGTTTCTACAGTTGTATTCACGGTTTCTTGGTCTCATTTGATAGAATGGAAGATATACAGTGGACCCCTAAGTTTCGACCATAATCCGTTCCAGGAGCTAGGCCTCAACTCGAACTGGCTGAAAGTCGAACTAATAATTCCCATAAGAAATAATGTAAATACAATTAATCCATTCCACCCAAAAATATTCACAAAAAAATCATTATTTTAAAGAATAAATGCTATAGTTTTACAGAAAACAACGAGAAATAAATATAAAGCACTAATTTTAATGGATAAATGAACATTTAAATAAGTTTTACCTTTATTGAAGACTCTTGTTGGTGTATGAGAGAGGCAGGAGAGTTTGTTTGGAGGCAGGACAAGATAGCCCTTCAATATGACACTAATATCAACTCTACAGCTTATTTATCTATCACAATTCATCTAATATGACATAATAAACAATATTAATAACATAGAAACATGATATACAGCCTCTCCTCACTTACCGATGTACTCGTTTACTGAAAACTGGGAGTTACGACGGGCTCTCCGACGAATTAAAAAAAAAAAAAAAGCAGCACTTGGAAGAGGAAAATGGAAGTACAAAAGAAGTTTACAGTAAAGGGGTTAGCTGGTGTGTTCATGTGTGTGTTTACATTCTCGGTGTCTCTCTGGCAGCTTAATTAACCCTTAAAGGTCCAAACGTATATAGTACATATACGTTCTTACCGCTACTGCCCTGAATATTTTGAAAAAATAAAATTATAGAAATGAAGAACACATTTTTTTTAAGTGTTATAGGATAAAAAAAAATTTAGGGTCAGTAGTTACCAAGATATGAGGCGGAGAAGTTGGCACTAGATGCTCACCTGACAGCAACAGGAGTCCTGCCGCTTGCAGAATTGTTGCCGATATACCTTTTTTTCTCTTTTTTTTATTATTTTATATAATTTTTATGTTCTGATAATTACAATTTATAGTAGTTCTTGTGATTTCATAGCCAATCTTTGTTTTGACACTAATATTAGGTACTGAAATTGTACTCAAATAATAATAATAATGATAGTGCATAATAATAAATAATAATAATAATAATAATAATAATAATAATGATAGTGCATAATAATAATAATAATGATGATAGTGCATAATAATAATAATAATAATCATAATAATAATAATAATAATAATAATAGTGTATAATAATAATAGTAATAATAATAATAATAATAATAATAATAATAATAATAATAATAATAAAATTCCCTTGAAGCATTATGTAAGATGTTTGTCACTGCCTTATCTTATCTTACACTAATGACTGGTGACATTTGATGAGGGGTGAGGGTAGTCTTATCTCTTCTTATCAGTCCAGTAATTACAGTGATGACATTTGATGAGCTTACACTGCTTTTGTTATGCAAACTTGTCTGTCTGTCTGTATCTGTCTGTCTGTGTGTCTGTCTTTCTGTCTGTATCTGTCTGTCTTTCTGTCTGTCTGTGTGTCTGTCTTTCTGTCTGTGTGTCTGTCTTTCTGTCTGTCTGTGTGTCTGTCTTTCTGTCTGTCTGTGTGTCTGTCTTTCTGTCTGCCTGTGTGTCGTCTCCTTTCTGTCTGCTTGTCTCAGAGAGTAGCTCATGAACCAACTGGTATTACACAGATCACAAGCACAGTATAACACTTTGTCTGGATTTTTTTAGTTATCCTAGGTAATTTACACTAGGTATAATTGTATTTACATATGTGTTCCTGTGAGATAGAGACAGATAGAGACAAAGAGACAGATAGATACAGACAGACAGACGGATATAGAGACAGCCAATCAGGTACCCAGCTGGCAAGCCAGCTGCTGGCAGCCAGGTGGCCAGCCAGCCAGCCAGCCAGCCAGCCTGCCGATATCACTTTCCACTTAAAAGGGGAGTGCTAATATGACATGACATCAGTGAATCCTTGGTGTTTGCCGCAGTGTTTGCTCTAGCTGGCGCTCAATTTAACTGGTGCTCCCACAAGGTACTAAGTGGTCCCAGATTTTTTTAATATGGTGCACACAAGTGTTAAGACCCATTCCATGCTGACCAGGCATCTCAGGCCAATCGTGCCAAATTTGGAGGCAGGAAAAATAAAACGTAAATATACGTTTGGGGCAGTAGCGGTAAGAACGTATATATACGTTTGGACCATTTAAGGGTTAAGTAATTATTATACATACTCAGTGAACAAGGTATGTTGATGGTAATAATAATAACAATAATAATAATAATAATAAAAAATAATCGCTCTGGGGCATTTTAAATGTCATATGTATTTCATAATAATAAACATGACACAAGGGAGGGTTCTCTGCAGCAGTGCAATTTATCAAATGTCACTAACTGTCATCAATTATCTGACACTTGTCACAACACCATAAAAAAAAAGTGACCGAGACCATTACAGAAAGTTATGTGCTAAACATACACCCTTTTTCAGTAAGTCAGTAAGTCATTCATTCAGTGAAGTCAGCAAGTTATTCAGGCAAGTCATTGTGTCATTCAGTCAAGTCATTATGTCATTCAGTCAAGTCAGTGTGTCATTCAGTCAAGTCAGTGTGTCATTCAGTCAAGTCAGTGTGTCATTCAGTCAAGTCAGTGTGTCATTCAGTCAAGTCAGTGTGTCATTCAAGTCAGTGTGTCATTCAAGTCAGTAAGTCAGTAAGTCATTCAGCCAAGTCAGTACGTTATTCAGCCAAGTCAGTAAGTCATTCAGTCAAGTCAGTAAGTCATTCAGTCAAGTCAGTAAGTCATTCAATCAGGCAGACAGAAAGACAGACAGACACATGACAAAGAAGCCCAAATTAATAAAAACTGACATATATGGAGAGGTGTCGGAGGGTGTGTGGGGCTGGGGGCTATACAGAGAGAAGGAGAAGGTGGGGAGAGGGAGGGGTGGTGACACTTTTGAAGTGTCAGTGAGGGGTCATTCCTCAATTAGCGATGAAATTGTTTACCAACGGGGTCTTAGGCCCCTGTCTCCGTCGTTAAGTGAGGAGAGGCTGTATACTCTAGAATGATAAAATATGTCATTATGTATGAGAGGACTGGCAGCAGTGTTATTGTTGTTGGGTTTATAAGGGCCACTGACCATAAGTCGTACATATAATGGTGGTGGTGGGCGGCAGCAGAAGCCACCACCACTATTCACACTGAAACAATGTATGTAATTTCTAAATAAGAAATATTTACACTTTAATTTATAAATAAGAAATATTTACACTTTAATTTATAAATAAGAAATATTTACACTTTAATTTATAAATAAGAAATATTTACACTTTAATTTATAAATAAGAAATATTTACACTTTAATTTATAAATAAGAAATATTTACACTTTATAGATAAGAAATATTTACACTTGCCCCTTGGAAGAGATGGTGGCAGAGGGCGGCGTTGGTCTCAGTGCCCCTATATACTACCTCGAACAACAATGAAGTTAAGTTTCGTGTCGTCATTTTTCTATCGCTTAATCGCTTAACTCACTTGCTACACTGTTAATGCTACACTTTATCACTGGCTGGTGCTATAGCCTTTATCGACTGAATCACTGAAGAAGGTTTTATTCTCCCCTCTCTCTTCCTCCTCCACTTTGGTACTTTGCTACAATTTCTTTCTTCAATTCTATTGTGTTTGTCACTTTCTTTACCAAAGGGCTGCCACTATGAAGTTTCTTTGGGCCCATGGTGGCTTATTTCACAGTCACAATCAATAAACAAGCACTAAACACAATGAATTTATTGTGAAATGTTTGGATGAGTGCACAGGATAATGTTCATTCAAGGATAAACAAAGCTAGACTGGCTCATGACGCCTGTGCAGGGAGGTACACGCGGGCAGGCGGACAGGTCTGGTATGCGGGCCGAAACTCAGGGAAACGGCCGATAGTCGGGCTAAAATTGGGCCGAAAAAAGCGACCGAAACACGAGTCAGCCAATACTCAGGGTAGCCAAAACTCGGGGGTGACAGACAGATAGATAGATAGACAGACATACATGTTTGTGTGTAATAGTGAAAACAAATAAAGCCAGGGTTCCCTGCAGCAGTGCTTTATCATCAAGTGTCACTCCACTGCTTACCCTGTCAGCAGTTTAGTGACTTGTCATAAACACCATGCTTCAAGAAGTTTCATATAGTATACTCCAACGTGTCTAAAACATTGCTGGGACCTATAAATACTTTATATATATTTCTAGACAATAGTAAATGACCAAGGCAGGTGAAAATGTTCACCTGTCGATGTGATTGTGACTATTTGAGTACTATTTCAGTACCTAATATTAGTGTCAGAACAAAGATTGGCTATGAAATCACAAGAACTATTATAAATTGTAATTATCAGAACATAAAAATTATATAAATAAAAATAAAAATGAGAAAAAAAGGTATATCGGCAACACTTCTGCAAGCGGCAGGACTCGATGTTGCCATCAGGTGAGCATCCATCGCCAACTTCGCGGTCTTATATCTCGGTAAGTACTGGTCCTAAATTTATTTTTGGTGTTATTACACACAGAAAATGGCCCTCTTTAATTTAAAAACTTTTTTTTTTTTTTCAAAATATTCAGAGCACTGGACGAGTTAACTTAGATCTACGTTTGGACAGTTTAAGGGTTAAAATAGCGACTTTGAGGCATTTTATAGGGTGGTTTTATTATTTTATTGGATGCTTCTTGGTATCACTTAATAGAAGGGAAAAAGTGCTAGTGAAATAAGATTATTTTGGTTGATTCTAGACTGGAAGTGCATTGAAATAGGCCTCAGAAATATTAAATTTTTGGCGATTTTCATGAGGAAGGTTAGGGCCCCTAACTTCTGCTGTCCTGGTGCATTTTATGGGTTTTTACAAGGTCTGCTTCAATTATTGTGATGACTTATACTGTGATAATCATTCTTGGTTATCTTTCATTAGCTGAGAAACGGTAAAACTTTGATTTTTTGTATGATAATGGATTCAAAATGGAATCTACATGTAAGTGTTATATAGAAGCTTGGGGATGTGATCAATAAACATAGGAAACATTTCTTAAGTGGCTGGAATTGCTACAATATTTATTGAATTTTGTGAAATTATTCTGTTTATAGAGTAATTCTGATATTGAATGGGCACTTTCTTGCACTCAGTCTAGAAAATGGAATATATGCTAGCAAAATAGCTTGGAATTGGTTCAGATTGAACACTGGAGTTGGTTTAAATAGGTCTCCAAGTTGACAAAATCACTGCTGTATAAATTTCTCCCAGATTGCCAACTTTGTGCCAGTGTAATTCTGCAAGTTTTCCATCAAGTTTCATAGTTTTGGTATCATTATCTTCTTCAGGAAAAGACTGTACCATTTCAGATAATTTTTTTCTTTTTGAATTGCTGCACACCCATCATTTTTATTTTTGGTGTCATTTTAAATATTGTATTATTAGTGTCACTGGAAATGATATATTAAAAGTCTCTAATAATGTATATAAATAATGTTGAAACTAAACTTCAAAATGACACATTGTTGGGGTTACTCTATTTTATGTCATTTAAATTTCTAATATTTATTGCAGGAAAGCAAAAGAATTGAGGAAGAAGAAAGAAAGAAGCCAGAAGTGAAAGAAACAGTGATGCTGAATAGACGCAACCTTAAGCGTTGTGCTGCAGAGATACCCAAGCTGGTCATGAAGAAATCTTCTTTAAGTGAGTAATATAATGTTATTATTGACTTAGCTGAGTGTGACTATACATGTGTTAGAGATGGCTTAGGGGAGGCTTTATGGGGGGGGGGAGACTGTTTGTAGAGTAAGCACATTGTGCTTACACAGCAAGCACACTGTACTTTCAGAGCCAGCACACTGTACTTTCAGAGACAGCACACTGTACTTTCAGAGACAGCACACTGTACTTTCAGAGACAGCACACTGTACTTTCAGAGACAGCCACTGTACTTTCAGAGACAGCACACTGTACTTTCAGAGACAGCACACTGTACTTTCAGAGACAGCACACTGTACTTTCAGAGACAGCACACTGTACTTTCAGAGACAGCACACTGTACTTTCAGAGACAGCACACTGTACTTTCAGAGACACCACATTGTATGTACTTTCAGAGACACCACATTGTATGTACTTTCAGAGACACCACATTGTATGTACTTTCAGAGACACCACATTGTATGTACTTTCAGAGACACCACATTGTATGTACTTTCAGAGACACCACATTGTATGTACTTTCAGAGACACCACATTGTATGTACTTTCAGAGACACCACATTGTATGTACTTTCAGAGACACCACATTGTATGTACTTTCAGAGACACCACATTGTATGTACTTTCAGAGACACCACATTGTATGTACTTTCAGAGACACCACATTGTATGTACTTTCAGAGACACCACATTGTATGTACTTTCAGAGACACCACATTGTATGTACTTTCAGAGACACCACATTGTATGTACTTTCAGAGACACCACATTGTATGTACTTTCAGAGACACCACACTGTATGTACTTTCAGAGACACCACACTGTACTTTCAGACACACCACACTGTATGTACTTTCAGAGACACCACACTGTACTTTCAGACACACCACACTGTACTTTCAGAGACACCACATTGTATGTACTTTCAGAGACACCACACTGTACTTTCAGAGACACCACACTGTACTTTCAGACACACCACACTGTACTTTCAGACACACCACACTGTACTTTCAGACACACCACACTGTACTTTCAGAGACACCACACTGTACTTTCAGACACACCACACTGTACTTTCAGACACACCACACTGTACTTTCAGACACACCACACTGTACTTTCAGAGACACCACACTGTTTTTACTTAGTGTTTATTGCATATCAATAAAAATAACCATATTTAATAAAGGTTCTTTTATTCACTTTTTTTTCCCAAATCAATATTACAAGGTAAGAGTTGTTATGCCACCTCAGCTTGTTGCAACACTCACCTTTACCACACCCAGGATGCAACCCACAACACTCAACTAACACCCAGGTACCACCTACTTATTGCTAGATGAACACTGACAGCAGGTGTAAGGTGATTAACACCCAGGTACCTACTTACTGCTAGGTAAACACTGACAGCAGGTGTAAGGTAACTAATACCCAGGTACCTACTTACTGCTAGATAAACTGCTACATGAACAGTGAAAGCAGGTGTAAGGTAACTAACACCCAGGTACCTACTTACTGCTAGGTGAACACTGACAGGAGGTGTAAGGTAACTAACACTCAGGTACCTACTTTCTGCTAGGTGAACAGTGACAGCAGGTGTAAGGAAACATGACCAGCATTTCTAGTCATGCTGGGGATCAAACCGTGGACACTCGGTATGTGAGGCGAGTGTGCTACCAGCTGAGCCACAGAATACTGTAACTTTTGTATAATATTGAGAAAACAGTTGTCACTATCAAGGAATAAGAACACTCACACAAGATTCCATCATTATATAAGCTATCAATATAATAAAGAATAAAAGAATAAAGATTATTTCTTTGTAAATGTTACAATGTGTAATTTCAATTTTGGTTTGCTAAGTACAAAGAAAGTCACTATCATGCTGGGGCATTTTGAGCAGATTAATCCTAATACATAAAATCTAGACAAGATAAGAGTGGTTAACTTTTATTAAAATATTTATTTAATCTTAATACTAATGCGAGGTAGTTGCACATAATAAAAACAATATTACAATTAATGGTTGAAGCAGTAATATTTCATGGATTGGGAGATGTTTAATAGACTTTAGGTCATATAATATAATATAATAACTGATTAGAAACTTGTAATTGTTTTACATGATGGTATTATTGCTGGTGTCTTTTTTCTGTCTCATAAATATGCAAAATTTCAGGTACGTCTTGCTACTTCTACGTCACACTACACTTGCATGTATGTACAAGCATTTATATATATACACACCCCTCTGTGTTTGCTTCTATTTTCTTACTATTTTTTTTTTCAACAAGTCGGCCGTCTCCCACCGAGGCAGGGTGACCCAAAAAGAAAGAAAATCCCCAAAAAGAAAATACTTTCATCATCATTCAACATGTTCACCTCACTCATACATAATCACTGTCTTTGCAGAGACGCTCAGATACGACAGCTGAGAATAAGTCCCTCCCAACTGTCACTTATTTTGGTTTATTTCCTCTTATCTCCATGGGAAAGTGGAACAGAATTCTTCCTCTGTAAGCCACGTGTGTTGTAAAAGGCGGCTAAAATGCCGGGAGCTAGTAACCCCTTCTCCTGTGTGCATTACTAAAGTTAAAAAGAGAAACTTTTTTTTTTTTTGGGCCACCCTGCTTTGGTGTTATATGGCCGGTTTGTTGAAAGAAAAGAACTGATTAGAAATTGTTTTGGTTGGTTTGGTTAGTATTGAGAGATGAGATGATTTTTAAGTAAAGTCCTAAATTTATAAGTAGTCAGGGGGATCCTTTACTGGTTCAGGTAGTGAATTCCAGATCTTTGGGCCCTTTATGTGCATTGCATTTTTGCACAGTGTGAGATTGACATGTGACTGTGCATTCTGTTGTAGCTATCAAGGAGAGGTTTAAGTGGAGGGTTTATATTATATTAATAATAATAATACTTTATTGAGACATGGTACAATAATAAATGGTAGACAAGAAATATAGTTTATAGTTAGTAATGAGATGTACATGCCAAAAGCCCCTAATATGCTGTGCATTGCGGGCATTCTTAGGTCTACTTAATTCTAGACTACATGGTAAAAAGTTATGGTTGATAATTTATAAAATAAGTATAATTGCATATCTAAGTTATAAAGTTTGAATATAAGTTGAACATATCAATTAATTGTAGCAATGCAACTAATTGAGTGAGATAATTTAAAACAATTAGTTGCATTGCAGTACAGTTTACGTGGTCATTATAATGTAAATGTTATGGAAATAGTTAGCTTAGTATGTATTATTCATAACAGGTTTTTACATTTAAGTGATTAGTCAGGTTTTTACATTAAGTGATTATTCTACTTTGTTGGGAATGTTTGATATTGAGCATTTAACTTTGGGTGAGAAGGTGTTTTTTTAGCATCGTTTTGAATTGGGGTACAGGCAGGGTTTCTTTGGCAATGACAGGTAATGAATTCCAAATTTTCGTGCCTTTTATATGCATTGAGTTTTTACATAGTGTTAGATGGACACGGGGAACATCGAGCAGTGATCTGTGTCTAGTGTTATGGTCATGTGTCCTGTTAAAATTGGTAAGGAGAAGTTTGAGTGGTGGGTTAATATTTGCATAGAGTGTTCTATGTATGTAATAGGCACAGTAAAAAGTATGGATGTCTTGTATGGTGAGTAAGTTTAGGTTTTTGAATATTGGTGGAGTATGTTGTCTGGAGTGTGAATTTGTTATCATTCTAACTGCTGCCTTTTGTTGTGTTATTAGTGGTCTGAGATGAGTTATTGATGTAGAGCCCCATGCACAGATTCCATACGTGAGGTAGGGGTAAATGAGTGAGTGATATAGGGTAAGGAGAGCTGGTTGTGGAACATAGTACCGTATCTTGGATAGTATTCCCACGGTCTTTGAGACTTTCTTAGAAATTTGTTGTATATGTGTCTGAAATTTGAGGCCACTGTCAAGATGGCTTCCTAAGAATTTTCCCTCTGTGAGTTTTGTGATAGGGGACCCGTTTATCATTATGTTAAGTGGTGCGTTTGTAGCTCTGTTCCCAAACTGGATAAAATATGTTTTATCAATATTTAGAGTAAGTTTGTTGGTCATCATCCAGGTAGATATTTTCTGCAATTCAGTATTTGCAGTGTTGGCTAGTATGTCTGGGCTTGGGTGCGAGATAACGTATGTAGTGTCATCTGCAAAAAGTATGGGTTTGAGTAGTTGAGATGCATTTGGTAGGTCATTAATGTAAATGAGAAAGAGTAGTGGGCCAAGAACACTTCCCAGTGGGACACCTAATGTAATAGTTTGCGCGGTGGAGCTAGCTCCATTTGTGTACACATTGGTTTCTGTTGCTAAGGTATGATTTTAGGTAGTTGAGTGAGTGTCCTCTTATACCATAGTGCGATAATTTTAAGTGTAACAGATCATGGTCAACTGTATCAAAAGCTTTACGTAAATCAATGAAGATTCCCACTGGGATTTCTTTTTTCTCAAGGGCGGTGTAAATTATTTCTAACATGTGTATAATGGCATCATTTGTATTTTTATTAGGCCTGAATCCAAATTGACAGTGGTTGAGTACTTTGTTGGAGGTGAGGTAGGAATATATTTGTCTATGAATTAATTTTTCAAAGATTTTGGAGAGAAGGGGTAAGTTAGATATCGGCCTGTAGTTGTTCAGGTCTGTTTGATCTCCTCCTTTATGTATTGGGGTGACCCTTATGTATTGGGAAGGTAGAGGATTCAATGGATTTGTTAAAGAGTGTTGCAATAATTGGTGAGAGAACTTGAGAGGCTTTTTTGTATATAAAAGGTGGTAAGTTATTTAGGTCACCTGCTTTGTTTTTTAATGTGTTGATTATAAGTGAAACTTCTATTGGGTTGGTTGGGGCTAGGAATAGTGTGCTCGGATAGGTGCCAGTGAGATAGTCGTTAGGTGGAGTATTTGAACTTGGGATTTTGCTTGCCAGCTTTTTACCTATGGTGGAGAAGAAATCATTGAGTTTGTTTGCTGTTTCAATAGGTGGGAGTAGGGGTTCATCTGGTTTTGTTAGCTTGATTGTTCTGTTTGTGGATATCTTTTTAGTTCCTAGAATTTCAGATAGGGTTTTCCAGGTCTTTTTTATATCACCTTTTAAGTTATGTAATCTGTTCTCATAGTACAATTTTTTTGACCTTCTTATCAGACTCAACTCGACCTGGGTTTAAGTTGTTTTCTCTCTGTGCTCGAAAAGACTGGTGCTTTTGCTGGCCCATGGTTTTGTTTGTTCTCTTGTTATTTGACCCATTCTGTACTGTTTTTCATATTGGTGCTTTATATTAATGGATTTGAGTATGCTGGGGGTTAGCCAGGGACTATTTAATCTTTTAGTTGTGATTTGTTTAGTAATGTTCTGTATATGTAGTAGGCACAATAATATGAGTTATGTCTCATATATTTAGCAAGTTCAGGCTTTTGGAAAGTGGTGGGGTGTGCTGTCTAGCACAGGAGCTGGTAATCATCTGCACTGTAACTTTTTGTTGGGTTATTAAAGGTTTAAGGTTGTTGGCTGTGGTTGATTCCCAGGCACAAATACCATAGGTGAGGTAGGGATATATTAACCCTTCCAGGGTCCAGAGGCCAAATCTCAAAATGTGAGCCAAGGTCCAAGAATTTTTGAAAAAAAAAAAAAAAAATTCTTACAGAATTAAAGTTAATAATTTTCTGTAGGTAATAAAACAACAACAAAAATGTCCTATCAGTAGTTACCGAGATATAGAGTCGTGAAGTTGACCCTCTAACCAAACTGAACGCTGGGAGGGTTGTGTGGGTGGGTGAGGGTGGCGGGGGATAGCAGTAGGTATCCCCCACTGACTCAATGGTTTAACCCACCGCGGGCGACCGCGCGCTCAAGATTTTTTCCCCTCCCGCGAACCGTGTAAAGTTAATATTATGTCGTGTTAGATAAAAATGTGCCACAATTCTTCAATCGTGCAATACCCAAATTGTGCCACATAAACTCGTGCTAAATGACGGTCTACTGTATGTATATATTTTTTATTAACTTTGTATTTTTACCACACAGGAACACCACATGTTTCTGCACAAAACGTTGTGAAGATGGTGCTAACAGTGCTCAACAGGAAGAACCCGTACTATTTTGAAAACTTTGCTGGAGACTTCATTCAAATTACATATAAATACCTGATGCGTTTTCCCCAGTATTACTTGCACGTGACAGCAGCTGAATGGAAAGGTAAGAATGTTCTCTCTGTTTCTAATTTTTCTATTACAGTGTTATATAGCTTAGGCTACTTTTATTTTGATAAATGCTGCCATACTAGAATATATTTTTCTTTTGGTGTATTAATCATATTGATTACATTTAGCCACACGTGAGGATCAATGGGTGTGCATTTACTGACGTACATGTAGATCAACATTTAAATTTTCTCTCCTTAAAAATGGTCGTGACTTTGAATGTTAGGCCTACGTGGAATACAGTAGGTCAGTGTCGTTGGTGTGCACACCAACACAAAATTGTTCTGGGTATTACAGGAACCGTTTGCTTCAAGGTATCATACCAGCATGTTTTATGGTATCAGACCAACATGTTTCATGGTATCAGACCAACATGTTTTATAATAATAATAATAATAATATATTTATTTACTACATGTACATGGTATACAGGCCTAGCTGACATCAGTGACATACTACTATACAGTGGACCCTCGGTTAACGAATACCCCGGAAATCGTGCAATTATGTAAGTATAATTTTGTAAGTTCTTGTGGAAGTGTAGTTTTGGGGGTCTGAAATAGACTAACCTACATGACATTATTTCTTAAGGACGTAAATTCGTTCGGTAATGGCACTTGAGCAGGCTTCTGCAATGAATTTTTTTCGTTAACCGAGGGTCCACTGTATAGAAAGCCCCTCGTTATGCTGAGCATTTCGGGCAAATTAGGTCAGTTTTGTCCCGCTATGCGACTCACACTAATTGACTAACACCCAGATACCCATTTTAAACTGATGGGTGAACAGGGACAGGGACAGCAGGTGTCTTATGGAAACACGTCCCTAATGTTTTCCAGCCGTACCAGAGTAGATTCGATCTCCGGACCTCAGAGTGTGAGTTGAGTGCGCTAGCGATCGAGCTATGGACACCTACCAACATGTTTCATGGTATCATACCAACATATTTCATGGTATCATACCAACATGTCTAATGGTATCATACCAACATGTTTCATGGTATCATACCAGAGTAAGAGTGTTGTCAGAACCTAGAGTAACAGTGTTGTCAGAACCTATGATAAGAGTGTTGTCAGAACCTATGGTAAAAGTGTTGTCAGAACCTATGGTCAGAGTGTTGTCAGAACCTATGGTCAGAGTGTTGTCAGAACCTATGGTAAGAGTGTTGTCAGAACCTATGGTAAGAGTGTTGTCAGAACCTATGGTAAGAGTGTTGTCAGAACCTATGGTAAGAGTGTTGTCAGAACCTATGGTAAGAGTGTTGTCAGAACCTATGGTAAGAGTGTTGTCAGAACCTATGGTAAGAGTGTTGTCAGAACTTATGGTAAGAGTGTTGTCAGAACCTATGGTAAGAGTGTTGTCAGAACCTCGGGTAAGAGTGTTGTCAGAACCTAGGGTAAGAGTGTTGTCAGAACCTAGGGTAAGAGTGTTGTCAGAACCTAGGGTAAGAGTGTTGTCAGAACCTAGGGTAAGAGTATTGTCAAAACCAAGGGTAAGAGTGTTGTCAGAACCTAGGATAAGAGTGTTGTCAGAACCTAGGATAAGAGTGTTGTCAGAACCTAGGGTAAGAGTGTTGTCAGAACCTATAAGAGTGTTGTCAGAACCTATAAGAGTGTTGTCAGAACCTATAAGAGTGTTGTCAGAACCTAGGGTAAGTGTGTTGTCAGAACCTAGGGTAAGAGTTTTCAGAACCTATGATAAGAGTGTTGTCAGAACCTAGGGTAAGGATGCTGTCAGAACCTAGGTTAAGAGTGTCGTCAGAACCTAGGTTAAGAGTGTCGTCAGAACTTAGGTTAAGAGTGTCGTCAGAACCTAGGTTAAGAGTGTCGTCAGAACCTAGAGTAAGAGTGTCGTCAGAACCTAGGGTAAGAGTGTCGTCAGAACCTAGGGTAAGAGTGTCGTCAGAACCTAGAGTAAGAGTGTTGTCAGAACCTAGAGTAAGAGTTGTCAGAACCTAGAGTAAGAGTATTGTCAGAACCTAGAGTAAGAGTTTTGTCAGAAGCTAGAGTAAGAGTGTTGTCAGATGATAGCAGAGATGATGATGGTAGAATACCATGGGTATTTTACTTTGATTGTTGATGAATTTGTTTGTAGCATTATAGATGTTGGGGTAAGAGATGAGGGATGTCTTCATCATTCACTCTTATGCCACTGGAAAATTCTGATTGGTTGAATTTTAATTTAAACTGTAAACCAAAAGCACCCCATAAATAAATATAATTTTGTTTTCCACAGATTTAATGAAGATCTTCATTTGGGCTTATGAGAACGAGCTTCCCGGTACTGATGCTGTGACCATCGTCAGTATAATGGAGAATATTGTCAAATATTGCAAAATGCGAGGAATTCAGCAGAGAAATTACGGTCCTGCACTAGTGCTACGACACTTGCCAGCGTTCTTGAAGAAGGCTTTGTTAAGCAACAAGTTGCCATCACAGTATGGTCTTCAGTCCAGCTTGCTCAGTCTTCTGCTCACCTTCACTAAGGCTGTCAGTTACAGTTCTCACTACTATATTGCTTTTTAATTAATGCTTTTGAAATATACTTATTCTAGACTGGATGATTTGTTGTCCATCTTAGTCGTGATAATTACTTAGTGCCTGTATTGTGAAGGATGAGTGGGGATATTATGGATCAGGGGATCAGAGGCTCATTTGAACTACTATGATGTTTATATTCTTCTGACAAGACAGCTGTCGAAGAAAAGATGGTAAATGTATGTCCTTTGGGCAGGGTTGCCAACTCATGCCATCTAAGTAACTAAATTCTGTTTCACAAGTTTCTGAAAGTAACTAAACAAAGTGGGAAAGTAGCTAACAATAGAACATATACTAATAATAATAATACATAGCAGTAATATTTCTACCACAAGGAAATATAAGAACATGGGAAAGAAATTATAATTTCTGAACATTGGTACTCACGCTATTATTTATTCTGTATTTACACAACTCTGTTGCTTTTATTTTATTAAAGCTTTCCATTATTTATAGCTTATGAACCTGTAGCATTCAATAAATATATCATATAATAAATTAATAAACAATGTGATTAATATTACTTCATACTGGTTCCCCTATTTACTATGAAATACTAACTAAAACAATATTGACATATCCCAGTCCTGGTCATCATCTTCATTGTCATGACTGCATGTTGCACTTTCTTGAGAGCTTCTACCTGGACACATTTTATTGTAAACCTCCAATGTCTTGATACTTCTTTTGACAGACTCAGGGAACTCAAATTATAACAGCATTATCCCCGTCACCCATCCCTTACCCAACTGTTGTATGAAGAGGGTGGAAAAGCAGTAAAAACACCGAGCATAATGAACAATGGCTCAGTTGAAAGCCAATAAAAATGTGAAAAAGGTGGTGTATGTGCGGGGCTCCTGTAGTTCTGAATACACAGTTTCTTGTGCTCAGTCGATAGAACGGAAGGCATTCTAGTGATATACAGTGGACCCCCGAGTTTCGTAAACCCCGGAAATCGTACATTTATGTAAGTATAATATTGTAAGTGCTTATGGAAAAGTATTTTTGGGGGTCTGAAATAGACTAACCTACGTGACATTTTTTCTTAAGGGGGTAAATTCGTTCGGTAATGGCACTTGAGCAGACTTCAGGAGTGAAGTTTTTACGAAACTCGGGGGTCCACTGTAGCTAGGAACTGGGTCAAATTGGAATTGGTTTACAATTGGACTCAAAATGGGCATAATCACTGATGCATAAATTGAGTTTGGACTGCCAATTTTGCACCTGTGTTATTCTGTAAGTTTTCCATCCAGTTTTTCATTGTTGGTGTCATTACCTTCAGAAAAGATTCTCTACCATTTCAGATTTTTATATTGCGACTGTTGGCACCTTTAAAGGATTAATATGCCACTAAATCTTACTGGACATAAAATAGATTAATAAGATTAGTACTATATACTGTAGTTCATTATAAATCAATACTATAAATCTGTAGTGTTTGTATGTCTGCATGTAAATATGTACAGTGCAACCTTGGTTTTCATTTGCCCTGGTTTTCATTGAATTTGATTTTCAACGACTTTTTTCATCAAAATATTGTCCCAGTTTTCGTTCGACACCTTGGTTTTCGTCCGCCGTACCGAACGTGTCTGCCTGCCTGCTCCCACACAAAGCATCCCACGCACACATTCTGAGTCAGTCTGGCTTTGTTTCTTGTTGAGTGAACATTACCCTGCGCGTTCATATGAAACATTTCGTAATAATTGATTATTTTTTGTGCTTGTTTATTGAGTGCGACTGCTAAATACGCCACCATGGGGCCAAAGAAAGTTCTGAGTGCCAGCCCTTTGATAAAGAAGATGAGAAACACGATAGAATTCAGATTTTTTGTGCAACAGGGGTACAGTGACTCTCAAGAAGGTCCTAGTGCCAGTAAAAGACAAAGAAGGGAAGTAACCCTGGATAGGGACTTGATACCTAAAGTCCTTATGGAAGAGGAATTCCCTTCCAAGCAATAAACTCTCCTCCCTCTCCCCTCCTCGCTGTCTTCCATACGCCAACAAGAGTCTTCAATAAAGGTAAAACTGATTTAAATGTTCATTTATTCATTAAAATTAGTACTTTGTTTATTTCTCATTGTTTTCTGTATGTAAAACTACAGTTATTCTCTATAAAATGTATTGTTTTTTTAATATTTTTGGGTGTCTGGAACGGATTAATTGGATTTACATTATTTCTTATGGGAAATATTGCTTAGTTTTCGTCGAATTTGGTTTTCGTAAGACACTCTAGAATGAATTCAAAACGAAAACTGAGGTTCCACTGTATGTATGCATGCTTGTATGTATACAGCCTCTCCTCACTTAACAACAAGGTTCTGTTTCTAAGAGTAGGTCGGTAAGTGAATTGGTCGTTAAGTGGGGAGCATACTGTACTGGTAGTGGGTTTGTGTCATCCATCTTTAGATATTTTTTTAATGTCACCTTTTCACCATTTATAACATATCTGGTATTTTTTTAAATGTTTATTCAGTAGTTTACTGAATACTGGAATAAAGAGAATAGAGGAAATCGTCTCTTATATACATAATTTAGATTTGCATACTGGTTGGAGAGCTGGTCGTAAGTCCGAATGGTCGGTAAACAAGGATGTCGCTAAGTGAGGAGAGGCTGTACAGTGGTACCCCTAGTTTCGGCCAAAATTCGTTCCAGAAGGCTGTTTGAGTGCCGTTACTGAACAAATTTATTCCCATAAGGAATAATGTAAATTAGATTAGTCCGTTTCAGACCCTCAAAAATACACTTACAATAATACACTTACATAATTGTTCGAGTTGGGAGCTGTACGAAACTCAGGGTACCACTGTACATGTATATGAATGCATGTATGTACAGTGGACCCTTGGAAATCGAACATAATCCATTCCAGGAACTTGTTCTTAACTCGAAATGTTCGAAAATTGAATCAATATTTCCCATAAGAAATAATGGAAATACAATTAATTCGTTCCTGCTGTCAGGAGGCATGACAAAATAGTACTTCACTATGACGCTATTATCAACTCGACAGCTTATTTATCTACCACAATTCATCTAATATGACATAATAAACAATATAAATAACATAAAAACCTGATATACACTCTAGAATGAATAAAATATGTATGTCATTACGAATGTGGTGGCGGGGGAGGATGGTGGTGGCGGGCATTCTTGGTCCAGCTCTGAAAACATCTTCCCATTCTTTCCTCCTTCAGACATGTTAGTATAAGAGAAAATGGAGTTTGTAATGCTAACTGCATTAGATCACTTCTTTCCAGTCGGCTTCACGGAGTGAACAGAATTCATTCCTGTCCAGGCTGGTAACAGCAACAACAACAACTGGTTTGTTTACAAAACTCCCGAACCTTCTACACTCTCATTCTCTCTCGTTTATTCATTTAATCTTGTTTACTCACCTCTCAATCTACATTAAGACCGTCTCTTACCACCACTGCCTCTTACCACCACTGCCTCTCATCACCACTGCCTCTCATCACCACTGCCTCTCACCACCACTGCCTCTAACACTGTCTCAACCAATGCACAAGCACCACTGCCTCTCATCACCACTGCCTCTCACCACCACTGCCTCTCTCCACCACTGCCTCTCACCACCACTGCCTCTCATCACCACTGCCTCTCACCACCACTGCCTCAACCAATGAACAAGCTCCAAACACAATTAATTAATTGTGAAATGTTTGGAAGAGCAAGCAGGGTAATGTTCACTGGAGGATAAACAAAGCTAGACTGACTCACGACGCCTTGGCAGACAGGTCTGGTACGCACTTGTTCTATTGGCGGAAAGTGTTCGATTACCAAAGTAAAATTTGTTCTAAAAAAGTGTTCTATTTCCAATTTGTTCGATTGCCGATGTGTTCGATTTCCGAGGGTCCACTCTACTGCCTTTTTAAAACTATCCCGTCCCTCTTCAACCCCCCTTCCCCACTACCCATACTTGCACTAGCCCACCTTTCTGCCAATAGTTTCTTATATCTCACCCTAACTTCCTCCTCCCTTAGTTTATACACTTTCACTTCTCTCTTACTTGCTGTTGCCATTTTCCTTTTGTCCCATCTACCTCTTACTCTAACTGTAGCTACAACTAAATAATGATCCGATATATCCGTTGCCCCTCTATAAACATGTACATCCTGAAGCCTACCCATCAACCTTTTATCCACCAATACATAATGTAACAAACTACTTTCATTACATGCTATATCATACCTTGTATACTTATTTATCCCCTTTTCATAAAATATGTATTACTTATTACCAAACCTCTTTCTGCACATACAGTCAACCCTCCGTTTTTGTGCTTAATCCGTTCCTGAGGGATCAACTAAAACTGAAACACACGAAAACTGAAACCATTTTCCCCATAAGAAATAATGGAAATTCAATTAATCCGTTCCAGAAACTCAGAAGTTTAAAAATTTTTTTTTTGGGGGGCCTTAGAGATAGATTTAAATGCACAAATGAATGAACTCAATGTGACACTTACCTTTATTGAAGACTGATGTTGCTGGATGGAAGAGAGGAGGAGGAGAGGAAGAGACCCTAATTTTGGAAGGGAATCCTCCATAAGGACTCCGGGTACCAAGTCCTCATCTGGGGTCACTTCCTTCTTTGTCTTTTAATCCCACTAGGACCAGCTTCCAAGTCACTGCACACCTGTGGCACTAAATATCCGTCCAGAGAGCTCTGTGTCTGGCGTCTCTTTAAAATGTCCCTAAAATGGGAAAAGATATTGTCATTGAACATGTTGATGAGATGGATTGCAACATCTTTGTCAGGGTGATTTTCTTCCACAAATGAAAGCACCTCACTCCACTTTGAACAAACATCCTTAATCCTTGAAGAAGGCACCTTACATCTCTCTTCCTCCTTCACTGAAGCAATTTCCTCAGATCTGCTTTGATGTTGTTGCAGCTCAAGTTCTTGCAGCTCTTCAGTGGTTAGATCTTAATTGTGGTCCTCCACCAACTCTTCCACATCCTGGCTACTCACATCCAACCCCATGGAAATCCCCAATGCCACAATACTTTCCACAACTTCCATAGGCTCCTCAGGGTCAGCCCCAAACCCTTCAAAATCCCTCTCTTGGACAGAATCTGGCCACAACTTTCTCCAAGCAGAGTTCATCGTCCTGGAAGTCACTCCCTGCCAAGCAATGGAAGATATCGAAGTGATCCTTCCAGAACTCTTTTAGGGTCAGTGCAGTGTCATTTTTCACATTAAAGCACCTTTGAAACATTGCTTTGGTGGTCTGTTTTTTGAAGTTTGCAATGACCTGCTGGTCCATGGGCTGGATGAGAGGAGTGGTGTTAGGAGGCAAGAACTTCACTGTTACAAATTTGAAATCCTTAGACAATTGGTCTTCCAAGTCTCGAGGATGAGCAGGAGCATTGTCCATTACCAGGAGGCACTTGAGCCCCAATTTATTGTCCAATAGATATTTCTTCACACTGGGCCAAACACTTGATTAAACCATTCCAGGAAAATTTCCCTAGTGACCCATGCCTTAGGGTTAGACTTTCACATCACACACAATTTACTCTTATCAACACTATTTCTTGAACACTCTGGGAGTTTCAGAGTGATACACCAGTAAAGGCTTCACTTTGAAATCCCCACTAGTGTTACCACACAACATGAGAGTTAGCCTGTCTTTCATAGGCTTGTGTCCTGGCATTGCCTTTTCCTCCTGCGTGATGTAGGTCCTCCTTGGCATTTTCTTCCAAAAGAGGCCTGTTTCATCACAATTAAACACTTGTTGGGGTTTGAAATTTTCAGCCTCTACATATTCTTTAAACTCACGCACAAATTTTTCAGCCCCTTGTTTATCTGAACTGGCACCCTCACCATGCCTTACAACACTGTGTATGCCACTTCTCTTCTTGAATTTTTCGAACCAGCCTTTGCTGGCCTTAAATTCATCAACATTATCACTGGTTCCAGGCATTTTCTTGACAAGATCGATATGCAACTGCCTTGCTTTTTCACAAATTAATGACTGCACAACACTGTCACCTGCAAACAGTTTTTTGTTTATCCACACCAACAACAATTTCTCCATATTTTCCATTGTTTGTGATCTCTGTTTCGTTATTGTATTTACCCCTTTTGCAACATTAGCTTCAGTGATTTCTTTTCTCTTATCCACAATGGAACCGATGGTTGTTGGGGCCTTCTTGTATATCCTGGCGAGCTCAGCAATACGTACACCACTCATATTTTTCTATTATTTCTTTCTTCAGTTCTATGGTGTTCCTCACTTTCTTTACCAAAGAACTGGCACTAGGAGCTTTCCTTGGGCCCATGGTAGCTTATTTAGTAGTCACACACAATAATCAAGGGCCAAAAACAATGAATTGTTAATAAATGTTTTGTATGAACTCCTGGGATGATGTTCACTCGAGCATAAACAATGCTACACTGCATGACAATGTGCGTGGGAGGTGCGTGGGTGGCGGTCTATGGGCTTTGCATGTGTGGGGCACTGGTGGACAGGTTCCGTACCAAGCACGAAAATGGAGGTAATCACCGAAAATGGAGGTAAAATTTCTCCGAAAAAACTGCACGAAAACAGAGATACACGAAAACTGAGGGTTGACTGTAGTTCATTTACCCCTGGCTCCACAAATTTACCTACTACTCCCTCCACAACATTTTTACCCACTTTAGCATCGAGATCCCCAACCACAAGTACTCTCTCACTTGGTTCAAAACTTCCCAAAATCTCACTCTCTCTCTCACCTCTACACTTCTCTCTTCTCCAAAAAGATGTTTGTAGGAAATGTGTGCAAGTTACTCTGACAAACTATATTAATGAGAGGTAATAGAAGATTAATAGAGATATTGGCAAGGAGGCTTTAGAGTGGGTAGGGGATGTGTAGATCAAGTGTTTACAGTGAAGCATATATGTGAACAGTATTTAGATAAAGGTAGAGAAGTTTCATTGCATTTATGGATTTAGAAAAGGCATATGATAGAGTGGATAGGGGAGCAATGTGGCAAATGTTGCAAGTGTATGGAATAGGTAGTAAGTTACTGAAGGCTGTAAAGAGTTTTTATGAGGATAGTGAAGCTCAGGTTAGGGTGTGTAGGAGAGAGGAGATTACTTCCGGTAAAAGTAGGTCTTAGACAGGGATGTGTAATGTCACCATGGTTGTTTAATATATTTATAGATGGGGTTGTAAAGAAGTAAATGCTAGGGTGTTGGGGAGAGGGGTGGATTAAATTATGGGGAATTAAATGCAAAAAGGGAGTTGACACAGTTATTTTTGCTGATGATACTGTGCTTATGGGAGATTCTTAAGAAAAGTTGGAAAGGTTAGTGGACGAGTTTGGGAGAGTGTGTAAAGGTAGAAAGTTGAAAGGAACATAGATA
>WNWK01010358.1:60000-70620 GCA_009830355.1 Cherax destructor | reverse complement strand
ACAATAGCAGGCTGACCATAGCAAAGCGAATGCAAAGATGACACAAAATTCGTGAAGCGTTGGCAAAGCGTAAGCAATGCCAGATAGCAAGCTATCTAGATACAAGACTAGCTCCTGCGCGAACTTCAACTCTAGGCTCAACTCCTGCTCTAAGTCTCCAAATTCAGCTCCGGGACAGGCTACCCATATTACAACCTCAGGTTCAATGGCCTGTTAACCTGAGTGTAAAAGGGAGCTTGGAGCAAAGAAACACAGTAGAAAATGCTTTTCCTTCACCAAGCAGTTATGAATATATAAGACTTTTGTCTTTTCCTTCACCAAGTAAATAACAAAGGGCATTTTACACATATGTACACTATATACAAAGGAGTAGTGTTTAGTGCACGCCACAGTTGTCTAGGCTAAGCAGCAGCCAAAAGACAGACAACTTTACACAACCAGCTCTATGCAGGAATTCCAATGACAAACCGCGAATGGTATCCACGTCACCTTTGTCATTGTTAAACTCGCATTTTAATTGGCTGAACCGAGTCGTTGATTTGATGATGGGGCCCCATCGCCAAACCCTTAACGATGGTTCGCTGGTTGGAGGGGAGCCTATGTGGGTGTGTTTAACATGCTCAGAATAAAGGTTACATACTCTTTGCATGCAACACTGCCCATGTAAATTTATGTATTTATGTCTAATAACTATGTTTTGAACCAACAATGTGTGATATATTCGTGTGGTGGGAAGGAGATATGGAGAGAAGCTGAGTGTTGAGCATGTAGAGGTTGGTGGGAGATGCTAGTTGCCGAGCAGACAGCTCCACAGCCCCGCTTCTCTACACTCCATATTCTCTCAAGCTTCCTCATGCAGTCCAGTACCTTACTGCTTCTCATTCCACTACCACTGTTATTAGAGTGGAATGTCGTCTCCTCTCACAAGACTGCTGTGTAGTCGTCACCACTATGACCACCACTGTTCGAGCCTCAGATGCCACTACGCTATGCTACTTCTATAAGAGTGTACAGACATTACGAAGTTGTGTACTACCGTAGTACGTGGGGCGTAGTTTGTGAAATGGACACTATGACCTGAGAGACTCTGAGATTACTACTTCTCCTAGTGCGACCGTTTGTCGTGATGGGGGGGTATTGCGGCCCCAGAATGGGCCCCAATGTATATATCTGTTTATATGTGATTGATGTATATTTCCATTTTCTATAATTTTATATTGCTGATATTCTCGATAATAGCTAAATCGTTAATATTGTGCTTTATACTAATATTGGACTATTATTTGACATTATTTGACTTAGCCTTTGTAATAGGTAGGATGTAACACTATATATTATGCTCATGTTTGTAGTAGCTGCCTTGGAGTTGGCAAACTACCAATTATGACACTACGCTAGTTATACTGCCGGAGTCTAGTTGCTGGGAGGAGTCACGTGATTCCACCTGAGGTGGGTGGCTGCTGCTCCTTCCTCGAGAGCACTACGCAGCTGGACATCATTGAGACAACACCTCTCACCAGTCTCTGCTTGTTTTCTCGCCATTTAGACTCTGTTTGGGTAGAGTATGTGTTCGGTGGTGAGACGAAACATACTTCTCAGTACTCTGTGTAACTCTGTTCACAGAGGATAGACTAGACAGTGATTTTCGACTTTTTTCTGGGTTGTGTCATATTGACACTGAGAAAACTCAGGTCTCTAGCTACAGCTCCTGACCTAATTCGATAAGGCATCTGTGCACTGTCACAGTTTGGGATTGTTTATGCTGAACCTAGCTTCAGTAGAAAGGGAGTTTTGTGACTGTTTTGGAGGATCTATTGATGGTCCCCAGTTAGGGTTGATTTTCTATCTCCTGGTTCCTGACGCTGTGTTGCTGTTGCTTGTTATATTGCTGTTCTGCGAATTGGTCATTTTACTGGTCAATCAAGCTGTTCTGATTGTCAGTTTGTTAGAGAAGCTAGCTTATGAGAAGTTCAGTCGGACACTGGTTGAGTCAAGTCTTAGAGTTACCTGGAGCTCACTCATACACACTTAAATTCTTATTTGCATATATCTTATTTGCATATACACAACCTCTAAGACTGAGTCCTCAGTCTTACACAACCTCTAAACCTGAATCCACAGTTTTAGACAACTTCTAAGACTGAGTCTTGAGTCTTACACAACGTCTAAGACTGAGTCCCCAGTCTTACACAGCCTCTAAGACTGAGTCTACAGTCTTACACAGCCTCTAAGACTGAGTCCAAAGTATTAAACAACCTCTAAGACTGAATCCACAGTCTTACACAGCTTCTAAAACTGAGTCCACAGTCTTACACAACCTCTAAGACTTAGTTCACAGTCTTACACAACCTCTCAGACTTAGTTCACAGTCTTACACAACCTCTAAGACTGAGTCTTCAGTCTTACACAACCTCTAAGACTGAGTCCACAGTCTTACACAGCCTCTAAAACTGAGTCCACAGTCTTACACAACCTCTAAGACTGAGTCCACAGTCTTACACAGCCTCTAAGACTGAGTCCACAATCTTACACAACCTCTAAGACTGAGTCCACAGTCTTACACAGCCTCTAAGACTGAGTCCACAGTCTTACACAACCTTTAAGACTGAGTCCACAGACACAGCTTCTAAGTCTGTGTCCACAGTATTAAACAACCTCTAAGACTGAGTCCACAGATTTACTCAGCCTCTAAGACTGAGTCCACAGTCTTACACAACCTCTAAAACTGAGTCAGCACATTCTAAGTCTGTGTCCACGATCAACCTCTCAGACTGAGTCACAGTTTACTCAGCCTCTAAGACTGAGTCCACAGTCTTACACAGCCTCTAAAACTGAGTCCACATTCTTACACAACCTCTAGACTAGTTCACAGTCTTACACAGCTCTAGACTGAGTCCACAGTCTTACAGCCCTAAGACTGAGTCCAAAAGACACACTTCTAAGACTGAGTCCACAGTCTTAAAAGTCTCTAGGACTGAGTCCACAGTCTTACACAACCTTAAGACTGAGTCCACAGACACAGCTTCTAAGTCTGTGTCCACAGTATTAAACAACCTCTAAGACTGAGTCCACAGATTTACTCAGCCTCTAAGACTGAGTCCACAGTCTTACACAGCCTCTAAAACTGAGTCCACAGTCTTACACAACCTCTCAGACTGAGTCCACAGTCTTACACATCCTCTAAGACTGAGTCCACAGTCCTTACACAACCTCTAAGACTGAGTCCTCAGTCTTACACAACCTCTAAGACTGAGTCCACAGTCTTATGCAACCTCAAAGACTGAGTCCACAGTCCTTACACAACCTCTAAGACTGAGTCCACAGTCCTTACACAACCTCTAAGACTGAGTCCACAGTCTTATGCAACTCAAAGACTGAGTCCAAGTCCTAAAACCTAAGATTGAGTCCACAGTCCTTTACACAACCTCTAAGACTGAGTCCTCAGTCTTACACAACCTCTAAACCTGAATCCACAGTTTTAGACAACTTCTAAGACTGAGTCTTGATTCTTACACAACGTCTAAGACTGAGTCCCCAGTCTTACACAGCCTCTAAGACTGAGTCTACAGTCTTACACAGCCTCTAAGACTGAGTCCACAGTATTAAACAACCTCTAAGACTGAGTCCACAGTCTTACACAACCTCTAAGACTGAGTCTACAGTCTTACACAGCCTCTAAGACTAAGTCCCCAGTCTTACACAGCCTCTAAGACTGAGTCTACAGTCTTACACAGCCTCTAAGACTGAGTCCCCAGTCTTACACAGCCTCTAAGACTGAGTCCACAGTCTTACACAGCTTCTAAAACTGAGTCCACAGTATTAAACAACCTCTAAGACTGAGTCCACAGTCTTACACAACCTCTAAGACTGAGTCTTCAGTCTTACACAACCTCTAAGACGGAGTCCACAGTCTTACACAGCCTCTAAGACTGAGTCCACAGTCTTACACAGCCTCTAAGACTGAGTCCACAGTCTTACACAACCTCTAAGACTGAGTCCACAGTCTTACACAACCTTTTAAGACTGAGTCCACAGTCTTACACAGCCTCTAAGACTGAGTCCACAGTCTTACACAGCCTCTAAGACTGAGTCCACAGTCTTACACAGCCTCTAAGACTGATTCCCCAGTCTTACAGTACCTCTAAGACTTAGTCCAGTCTTATTCAACCTCTGAGACTTAGTCCTCAGTCTTACATAACCTCTAAGACTGAGTCCACAGTCTTACAGAGATAATATTATTATTGTTATTATTGTTATTATTATTATTATTACTGTATATTTCACCAACTAATTCATGTCGTCTTGAGGTCATTTGCCAGACATACTAACTAATACATACCCTCCCCCCTCTGGTGTCATCTGCCACCATGTATAATACATATTCACTATACATGTATAATGCATGGTCACTATACACGCATTACACTGTATTACTCCTTGTTTGACCTGATTATTAATGTATTGGAGAAAAGGGAGGGAAGGGAGGGTAGGGATAGAGGTAACTAAGGCAAGGAAAATTATAAAGAAAGTGAAGGGAGGGAGGGAAACAGGGAGGAATGGAGGGAGGGAACAGGGACGAAGGAAGGGAGGGGAACAAGGAGGAAGGGAGGGAGGGAAGGGAGAACAATAGTGATGGATTGTTAAGACATCTTCAGGGAGAGTAATTTCCCTGAAGACTGAGGGAGACATTGAGGGAGAGGGAGGAAGGGAGGGAGGAAGGGAGGAGGGAGGAAGGAGGGAGGGGAGAGGGAGGGAGGAGAGAGGGAGAGAGAGAGGGAGGGAGGTACCTACTTACTGCTAGGTGGACAGTGACAGCAGGTGTAAGGTAACTAACACCCAGGTACCTACTTACTGCTAGGTGAACAGTGACAGCAGGTGTAAGGTAACTAACACCCAGGTACCTACTTACTGCTAGGTGAACAGTGACAGCAGGTGTAAGGTAACTAACACCCAGGTACCTACTTACTGCTAGGTGAACATTGACAACAGGTGTAAGGTAACTAACACCCAGGTACCTACTTACTGCTAGGTGAACATTGACAACAGGTGTAAGTTAACTAACACCCATGTACGTACTTACTGCTAGGTAAACAGGGATACTCCTGGCACCTGCTGGAAGAACTAGGTGACGCTTCCTTCACTTAACAAAGCAGGTGACAGGTGCACTATAGATTTTGTATTCAATGTTATTCTGTGTTGGAGATGTGTTGGAAGTGTGTTGGAAGTGTGTTAGAGGTGTGTTGGTGTGTTGGAGGTGTGTTGGTGGTGTGTTGGTGGTGTGTTGGTGGTGTGTTGGTGGTGTGTTGGTGGTGTGTTGGAGGTGTGTTGGAGGTGTGTTAGAGGTGTGTTGGTGTGTTGGAGGTGTGTTGGTGGAGTGTTGGTGGTGTGTTGGAGGTGTGTTAGAGGTGTGTTGGTGGTGTGTTAGAGGTGTGTTGGTGTGTTGGAGGTGTGTTGGTGGTGTGTTGGTGGTGTGTCGGTGGTGTGTTGGAGGTGTGCTGGAGGTGTGTTAGAGGTGTGTTGTAGGTGTGTTGGTGGTGTGCTGGAGGTGTGCTGGAGGTGTTCTGGAGGTGTCCTGGAGGTATGTTGGTGGTGTGTTGAAGGTGTGTACAAGTGTACAACACCATGTACAAGTGTACAACACCCTGTAGTGTACAATGAAAGTGTAAAATGAGTGTAACTGAAGAACTATCAAGTGTCAACACCCTGTACAAGTGTAAATGTAAGTGTCAACACACTGTACAAGTGTCAAATGTAAAGTGTACACCTGTACAAGTGTACAACACCATGTACAAGTGTACAACACCCTGTACAAGATGAAGTGACAAACACTGTACTGTACAACACTGTACAAGTGTACAACACCCTGTACAAGTGTACAACACCCTGTACAAGTGTACAACACCCTGTACAAGTGTACAACACCCTGTACAAGTGTACAACACACTGTACAAGTGTACAACACCCTGTACAAGTGTACAACACCCTGTACAAGTGCACAACACACTATACAAGTGTACAACACCCTGTACAGGTGTACAACACCCTGTACACTTGTACAACACCCTGTACAAGTGTACAGACACAACAAGTGGTCAAGGTACAAGCCACGTACACACGTCGTACCTTAGGGAATAGTCTTGGCACCTTCATTCTTTAACCTAGAATTCAGTGCCACAGTGCCGAGGAGGAGAGCCAGTGGTCAATGCCAGTGGTCAGTGCCAGTAGTCAGTGCCTGTGGTCAGTGGCAGTGGTCACTGCCACAGTGTGTCAATGTGGAGGGCTAGTGGTCAGTGCCAATTTTCAGTGCCAGTGGTCAGTGCCAGTTGTCAGTGCCAGTGGTCAGTGTCACAGTGTGTCAAGGTGGAGGGCCAGTGGTCAGTACCAGTGGTTAGGGCCAATAGTCAGTGACAGTGGTAACTGTCAGTGGTCAGTGCCAGTGGTCAGTGCCAGAGGTCAGTGCCAGTGGTCACTGTCATGGTGTGTCAAAGTGGAGGGCCAGTGGTCACTGTCAAAGGTATATTACAGTGTGTCCAGGTGCAGGAGGGCCAATAGGGTGCTTGTGTTCAATGCCAGTGGTCAGTGCCAGTGGTCAGTACCAAGGGGTCAGATAAGTACCATTTACTGGGTAAGCGCTAAATACTCAGGGGTAATATAATTTTTAATGTATGTGAGGGGGGTAACTCAAACATAAGTGCCGTAGGACTTCTGCAGTGCTCCTCCAGGCTTATGATCTTGACGAAAATGCTTGTTGATTGAGCTCTAAACACACATTGACATAATAGCTACAGGAAAGTTGCCGGTTCGATCCCCAGTAACTTTCGAGAGAGTTTAAAACCATTATCTGAAGTTAATGGTGTTGTGGTTAGTATTTAATTTTAGGTGGAAAAACAACAGAATGTTTCAGAGATAGGACGCAGCAACAAGGGGACGCAGCAACAAGGGGACACAGCAACAAGGGGACACAGCAACAAGGGGACACAGCAACAAGGGGACGCAGCAACAAGGGGACGCAGCAACAAGGGGACGCAGCAACAAGGGGATGCAGCAACAAGGGGACACAGTAACAAGGGGACGCAGCAACAAGGGGACGCAGCAACAAGGGGACGCAGCAACAAGGGGACACAGCAACAAGGGGACACAGCAACAAGGGGACGCAGCAACAAGGGGACACAGCAACAAGGGGACGCAGCAACAAGGGGATGCAGCAACAAGGGGACGCAGCAACAAGGGGACACAGCAACAAGGGGACGCAGCAACAAGGCGACACAGCAACAAGGGCATGCAGCAACAAGGGGACACAGCAACAAGGGGATGCAGCAACAAGGGGACGCAGCAACAAGGCGACACAGCAACAAGGGGACACAGCAACAAGGGGATGCAGCAACAAGGGGACACAGCAACAAGGGCATGCAGCAACAAGGGGACGCAGCAACAAGGGGACGCAGCAACAAGGGGATGCAGCAACAAGGGGACACAGTAACAAGGGGACGCAGCAACAAGGGGACGCAACAACAAGGGGACGCAGCAACAAGGGGACACAGCAACAAGGGGACACAGCAACAAGGGGACGCAGCAACAAGGGGACACAGCAACAAGGGGACACAGCAACAAGGGGACGCAACAACAAGGGGACACAGCAACAAGGGGACGCAGCAACAAGGGGATGCAGCAACAAGGGGACGCAGCAACAAGAGGACACAGCAATAAGGGGACACAGCAACAAGGGGACGCAGCAACAAGGCGACACAGCAACAAGGGCATGCAGCAACAAGGGGACACAGCAACAAGGGGACACAGCAACAAGGGGATGCAGCAACAAGGGGATGCAGCAACAAGGGGACGCAGCAACAAGGCGACACAGCAACAAGGGGACACAGCAACAAGGGGATGCAGCAACAAGGGGACACAGCAACAAGGGGACACAGCAACAAGGGGACACAGCAACAAGGGGATGCAGCAACAAGGGGACACAGCAACAAGGGCATGCAGCAACAAGGGGATGCAGCAACAAGGGGACGCAGCAACAAGGCGACACAGCAACAAGGGGACACAGCAACAAGGGGATGCAGCAACAAGGGGACACAGCAACAAGGGGACACAGCAACAAGGGGACACAGCAACAAGGGGATGCAGCAACAAGGGGACACAGCAACAAGGGCATGCAGCAACAAGGCGACACAGCAACAAGGGGACACAGCAACAAGGGGACGCAGCAACAAGGCGACACAGCAACAAGGGGATGCAGCAACAAGGGGACACAGCAACAAGGGGACACAGCAACAAGGGGACACAGCAACAAGGGCATGCAGCAACAAGGGGACACAGCAACAAGGGGATGCAGCAACAAGGGGACGCAGCAACAAGGCGACACAGCAACAAGGGGACGCAGCAACAAGGGGACGCAGCAACAAGGCGACACAGCAACAAGGGGACACAGCAACAAGGGGATGCAGCAACAAGGGGACACAGCAACAAGGGGATGCAGCAACAAGGGGACACAGCAACAAGGGGATGCAGCAACAAGGGGACACAGCAACAAGGGGATGCAGCAACAAGGGGACACAGCAACAAGGGGACACAGCAACAAGGGGATGCAGCAACAAGGGGACACAGCAACAAGGGGATGCAGCAACAAGGGGACACAGCAACAAGGGGATGCAGGAACAAGGGGACACAGCAACAAGGGGACACAGCAACAAGGGGACACAGCAACAAGGGGACACAAGCAACAAGGGGACACAGCAACAAGGGGTCATTATTAGAAGTTGAAGACTCAGATGAGTCACAAAGATGTTAGGAAGTATTTCTTCAGTCACAGTTGTCAGGAAGTAGAACAATCTGGAGAGTGATGTAGTGGAGGCAGGAACCATACATAGCTTTAGCAAGAGGTACGATAAAGCTCATTGAGCAGGGAGAGAGAGTGGACCTAGTAGCGATCAGTGAAGATGCAGGGCCAGGAGCTATGACTCGACCCCTGCAACCACATATAAGTGAACACGCACACACACAGTACAATCAAGGTAAGGACACGCACCTGAAAAGGAGAAGAAAAAATTATTTTTTTCCCCTTTTCCAGGCGTTGTCTTCTCTCAGCCACACTCAGACTCTTGGAAATTCCTTGTATGATATATTTATTAGCAGTGTTTGTAGTTGCTGTGGGTCTGTGGTGGCTTAACACCTGTTCCACTCAGGTCTTGTATCCACTACTCACTCTCCCAGAGTTGTGGGATCTCTCTGAGTCTTCCACTGAGGTCTTGTATCCACTACTTACTCTCCCAGAGTTGTGGGATCTCTCTGAGTCTTCCACTCAGGTTTTGTATCCACTACTTACTCTCCTAGAGTTATGGGATCTCTCAGAGTCTTCCACTGAGGTCTTGTATCCACTACTTACTCTCCCAGAGTCGTGGGATCTCTCAGAGTCTTCCACTCAGGTCTTGTATCCACTACTCACTCTCCCAGAGTTGTGGGATCTCTCAGAGTCTTCCACTGAGGTCTTGTATCCACTACGTACTCTCCCAGAGTTGTGGGATCTCTCTGAGTCTTCCACTGAGGTCTTGTATCCACTACTTACTCTCCCAGAGTTGTGGGATCTCTCTGAGTCTTCCACTGAGGTCTTGTATCCACTACTTACTCTCTCAGAGTTGTGGGATCTCTCAGAGTCTCCCACTGAGGTCTTGTATCCACTACTTACTCTCCCAGAGTCGTGGGATCTCTCAGAGTCTCCCACTGAGGGCTATTATCCACTACTCACTTATCCTCAAGTGTTCTCCCATTCTTAATCGCCAGCATCACTCACTCCTTCACTGTCATCTTACTTCTTTCTCTTCCTTCCTTTCGTATCCATGTAAATTTATCTCCTAACATCATTTCTATCGTTTTTAACTCTACTGTGTTTCCCCTGCAGTGTCTTGCAACTCTCTCCACCTTCTTCTTGAGTCGTGACCTCTGTTTACCTGCCTAGAGGGGTGTTCCGGGGGTCAACGTCCCCGCAGCCCCGTCCATAACAAGACCTCGCGGTGGATCAGGGACTGATCAACCAGGCTGTTACTGCTGGCTACATGCAGTCCATTGCAAAGCTTGGTATTATTATTACTATCTCTCTTGAACTTTGTTGTTTCATTTGTCAGCTCCCTTTTATTCACAGTGTACTGAAGAGCCAAGTAGAAATAATTAATAATAATAATAATAATAATAATTTCTACATTACGAATACACTATATTGAAAGCTACTTTTTATTTATGTATCTACTTACTGCTAGGTGAACAGTGACAGCAGGTGTAAGGTAACTAACACCCAGGTACCTACTTACTGTTAGGTGGACAGTGACAGCAGGTGTAAGATAACTAACACCCAGGTACCTACTTACTGCTAGGTGGACAGTGACAGCAGGTGTAAGGTAACTAACACCCAGGTACCTACTTACTGCTAGGTGGACAGTGACAGCAGGTGTAAGGTAACTAACACCCAGGTACCTACTTACTGCTAGGTGGACAGTGACAGCAGGTGTAAGGTAACATGCCCAATGTCTTACCCGTGCCCTGGATCGATCCCGGACCCCGCACCTCTCACTTTCCTCATTCCTTAGCATATTGACTAAAAAAAATCATATGTGCTTTCCT
>WNWK01010358.1:30000-55000 GCA_009830355.1 Cherax destructor | reverse complement strand
TGTGTGTGTGTGTGTTGTTGTGTTGTGTGTGTGTGTGTATGTGTGTGTGTGTGTGTGTGTGTGTGTGTTTTGTGTGTGTGAGTGTGTATATATATATATGTGTTGTGTGTGTGTGTTGTGTGTGTTGTGTGTGTGTTGGTGTGTTGTGTGTGTGTGTGTGTAGTGTGTGTGTGTGTGTGTGTGTGTGTGTGTGTGTGTGTGTGTGCGTATATTACTAACAGTATTTACTATATGTTGTAGACTTCTCTCCTGCTGTTTGTTGGAGAGTTGTATAATACCGAGAGTATTTCCTATATGTTGTAGACGCCTCTCCTGCTGTTTGGTGGAGATTTGTATAATACTAAGAGTATTTCCTATATGTTGTAGACTCCTCTCCTGCTGTTTGGAGGAGGGTTGTATATTACTAAGAGTATTTCCTATATCATGTTGTAGAATCCTCTCCTGCTGTTTGGTTGGGAGTTGTATATGGCTAAAAGAATTTCCTCTATATTGTAGAATCCTCTCCTGCTGTTTGGTGGAGAGTTGTACATTACTAAGAGTATTTCCCTTATCTAGTTGTGGACTGTCCTGCTGTTTGGTGGGGAGTTGTATATTACTAAGAGTATTTCCTTTATCATGTTGTAGACTCCTGTCCTGGTGTTTGGTGAGGAGTTGTACATTACTAAGTGTATTTCCTATATGTTGTAGACTCCTCTCCTACTGTTTGGTGGTGAGTTGTATAATACTGCTAGTATTTCCTCCAACTCTCATGATTTTAAAAGCCCCCTCTTCAGATATTAATGCTGAATGGGTAATTCTGATATGGAATTTGTTTTAGAAGTAAATTTGAATGTAACATCGACGTTGTGTTTAAAATTTGGTGGGTGAGCATTTTTTTCAGTCTCTCAGAACAACAGTGGTTGGTGATCAGTTCCTCTCTCCCTTTCTCTGTCTTAATATCTGATATCGCTCTGGGAATATCGCTTTTGTTATTACTCCCAGGATGTGTGAGTGTGAGTTGTTTGTGTGTGTATATATGTGTGTTGTGTGTGTGTTGTGTGTACATGTGTGTTGTGTGTGTGTGTGTTGTGTGTGGTGTGTGTGTTGTGTGTGTGTGTGTGTGTGTGTGTGTGTGTGTGTTGTGTGTGTGGTGTGTTGTTGTGTGTGTGTGTGTGTGGTGTGTGTTGTGTGTGTGTGTGTTGTGTGTGTGTTTGTGTTGTGTGTGTGTTTTGTGTGTGTGTGTGTTGTGTGTGTGTTGTGTTGTGTGTGTGTGTGTGTTGTGTGTGTGTTTTGTGTGTGTGTGTGTTGTGTGTGTGCGTGTTTTGTGTGTGTGTGGTGTGTGTTGTGTGTGTGTTGTGTATGTGTTGTGTGTGTGTTGTGTGTGTTGAGTGTGTTGTGTGTGTGTTGTGTGAGTGTTTTGTGTGTTGTGTGTGTGTTGTGTGTGTGTGTTGTGTGTGTTGTGTGTGTGTGTGTGTGTTGTGTTGTGTGTGTGTGTGTGTGTTGTGTGTGTGTGTGTTGTGTGTGTGTGTGTGTTTTGTGTGTTGTGTGTGTGTGTACGTTTTGTTTGTACTCACCTAATTGTGGTTGCAGGGGTCGAGACTCAGCTCCTGGCCCCGCCTCTTTGCTGTCCACTACTGGGTCTCTGCTCTCCCTGCTCCATGAGCTTTATCATACCTTGTCTTAAAACTATGTATGGTTCCTGCCTGTGTTTGTATATATATATGTGTGTGTGTATGTTGTGTGTGTATGTTGAGTGTGTGTGCACACTCAACAAGTTGAGCATGCAAGAGGTGGTCGATACTCAGCTCCTGGCCCCTCCTCCTAGACCTGGCCTCCCAGGAGCCGTGAAAAAGCCGTCTCATACCCACTCCTGAAGCCGTGCATTGCTCGCTCGCGCGTGCACACGGACATAAAGGACGAACCACGTACAGAGAATACGGTCCTTCCTCCGCCTATCAACATATAAAAGAATATATCGTATATTCCCTCTCCGGTCTCTCCTTTTTTCCCAAGTATTTACCCGAGACAGGATATGCTTGTTGAGCCTCGTCTAGTGCTCAACGAGGTATGCTCGTTGAGCACTTTCCTCTCTCTCTCTCTCTAACCTCTCACTCTAGTGCACTATCCTCTCTCTCTCTCTCTCTCTCTCTAACCTCTCACTCTAGTGCACTATCCTCTCTCTAACCTCTCACTCTAGTGCACTATCCTCTCTATCCCTCTCTAACCTCTCATCTAGTACTTCCTCTCTCTCTCTCTCTTTCTTCTCCATCTCCTCTCTTCTCTCTACCATCCCTCGGTCCCACCTCTCTTCTACTCTCACTCTGCGCCCACCCTCTTCCCTACCCACCCTGGCGGCCCACCCTGCCTTCTAACCCACCTGGCGGCCCACCCTCTTACCCACCTGGCAGCCCACCCTGCCTTCTAACCCACCTGGCGGCCCACCCTTGCCCCTTCTCTAACCACCCTGCGCACCCACCCTGGCCTTCCTACCCCTGGCGGCCCACCCTTCCCTTCTAAACCACCCTGGCGCCCCACTCTTCCTTCTACCCACCCTGGCGGCCCACCCTTCCTTCTAAACCACCCTGGCGCCCACTCTTCCCTTCTAATCCACCCTGGCGGCCCACCCTTCCCTTCTAACCCACCCTGGCGGCCCACCCTTCCTTCTAATCCACCCTGGCGGCCCACCCTTCCCTTCTAACCCACTGCACTCTCTTACCTGCCCCCCTTCCCTCTCCACAACCCATTCTGGTTGTCCAACTAGCCTTCTAGCCCACCCTGGCGCCCCACCCTGCCCACCAACATGGACCTGGGGAGGGGAAGGGGGAGGGGAAGGGGAGGGGAAGGGGGAGGGGAAGAGGGAGGGGAAGGGGAGGGAAGGGGAGGGAAGGAGGGAAGGGGAGGGAAGGGGAGGGGAAGGGAGAGGGAGTATCACTAACAGGTGAGGGTTCTCACGCCGCAACCCATTACAAACCTCCAGAAAAACAAACAGGAACCAGCCACTGTCTGTTACCTGCCACTGTCTGCCACTTCCCCCCTCCCCTCCTGTTCTTGTTACTGTTACCTGTAACTGTCTGCCACTTCCCCCTCCCTTCCTGTTCTTGTTACTGTTACCTGCCACTGTCTGTAACTTCCCTCCCCTCCTGTTCTTGTTACTGTTACCTGCTACTGTCTGCCACTTCCCCTCCTCCTGTTCTTGTTACTGTTACCTGTAACTGTCTGCCAATTTCCCCTCCTGTTGCTGTTACCTGCAACTGTCTGCCACTTCCCTCCTGTTCTTGTTACTGTTACCTGTAACTGTCTGCCACTTCCCTTCCCCTCCTGTTCCTGTTACTGTTACCTGCCACTGTCTGCCACTTCCCCTCCTGTTCTTGTTACTGTTACCTGCCACTGTCTGCCACTTCCCCCTCCCCTCTTGTTCTTGTTACTGTTACCTGTAACTGTCTGCCACTTCCCCTTCCCCCTCCTGTTCCTGTTACTGTTACCTGCCACTGTCTGCCACTTTCCCTCCTGTTCTTGTTACTGTTACCTGCAACTGTCTGCCACTTCCCTCCCTCCTGTTCTTGTTACTGTTACCTGCCATTGTCTGCCACTTCCCCTCCCCTCTTGTTCTTGTTACTGTAACTGTCTGCCACTTCCCCTCCCCTTCTGTTCTTGTTACTGTTACCCCCACTTCCCCTCCCCTTCTGTTCTTGTTACTGTTACCCCCACTTCCCCTTCCCTCCTGTTCTTGTTACTGTTACCTGCCACATCCTCCTCCTCCTGTTCTTGTTACTGTTACCTGTAACTGTCTGCCACTTCCCCTCCCCTCCTGATCTTGTTACTGTTACCTGCCACATCCCCCTCCCTCCTGTTCTTGTTACTGTTACCTGTAACTGTCTGCCACTTCCCCCTCCCTCCTGTTCTTGTTACTGTTCCTGCCACATCCCCCTCCTGTTCTTGTTACTGTTACTTGTAATTGTCTGTCACTTCCCCCTACACCCCTCCTGTTGCTGTTGCTGTTATCTGCCACTGTGTGCCACTTCCTCCTTCCCCCCTCCTGTTCTTGTTACTCTACCTGCCACTTCTCCCTCCCTCCTCCTGTTCTTGTTACTGTTACCTGCCACTGTCTGCCAATTCCCCCTCCCCTCCTGTTCTTTTTACTGTTACCTGCCACTGTCTGCCACTTCCCCCTCCCCCTTTTGTTTTTGTTACTCTTACATGCCACTGTCTGCCACTTCCCCCTCCATCCCACCTTCTCATCTCTGTGGCACCTGTCACTGCTTGACTCTACTGTCTGTCACTGTCTGTCGTTGTGTCACTGTCTGCCACTGTGTTACTGTAAGCCACTGTCACTGTCCGTCACTCCCACTGCCACTGTCTGCCACTGTCACTGTCTGTCACTCCCACTTTCACTGTCTGCAACTGTCACTGTGTCACTCCCACTGTCACTGTCTGCCACTGTCACTGCCTGTCGCTGTGTCACTGTCTGTCACTGTCGCTATGTCACTCTCCCACTGTGTAACTGTATACCACTGTCACTATGACTGTCTACCACTGACACTGTCTGCCACTGTCTCTGTCTGTCACTATGTCACTGTGTGTCACTATGTCACTGTCTGCCACTGTCACTATGTCACTGTCTGCCATTCTCACTATGTCATTGTCTCCCACTGTCATTATCTGTCACTATGTCACTGTCTGCCACTGTCTGTCACTATGTCAATGTCTGCCACTGTCTGTCATTATGTCACTGTCTGCCACTGTATGTCACTATGTCACTGTCTGTCAATATGTCAATGTCTGCCACTGTGTAACTGTATGCCACTGTCACTGTCTGTCACTGCCACTGTCACATTGTCACTGTATATCACTGTCTGCCACTGTGACACTGTCTGTCCCAGTGTCACTGTCTGTCACAGTGTCACTGTCTGTTACAGTGTCACTGTCTGTCACAGTGTCACTTTCTGTCACAGTGTCACTGTCTGTCACTGTCTCACTGTCTGCCACTGTGTCACTGTCTGTCACAGTGTTACTGTCTGTCTCTGTCACTGTCTGCCACTGTGTCACTGTTTGCACTGTTAGTTACCATTTTGTCCTAGGCACATGTCGATTAGACACTAGGTCTGTTGTATGTATGTGTGTATGTGTGCGTGTGTGTGTGTGTGTGTGTGTGTGTGTGTGTGTGTGTGTGGAAACACTTCGAAATGTTTCGGCCCCGCCGGGAATTGAACCCGGGCCCTCCGTGCGTGAAGCAAGAGCGCAAGCCACCATGTCACCGTCACTGTCTGCCACTGTACTGTCTGCCACTGTGTCACTGTGTGTCACTGTCTGCAAATGAGGGGTGAGTCTGACTACCATGCAGTGTGTGGAGAGTCAGTGACTACCACCCAGTGTATGGTGAGTCAGTGACCACCATTCAGTGTTTGGTGAGTCAGTGACTACCATGCAGTGTGTGGTGAGTCAGTGACCACCATGCAGTGTGTGGAGAGTCAGTGACTACCACGCAGTGTGTGGTGAGTCAGTGACCACCATGCAGTGTTTGGTGAGTCAGTGACTACCATGCAGTGTGTGGTTAGTCAGTGACCACCATGCAGTGTTTGTTGAGTCAGTGACTTCCATGCAGTGTGTGGTGAGTCAGTGACTACCATGCAGTGTGTGATGAGTCAGTGACTACCATGCAGTGTGTGGTGAGTCAGTGACTACCATGCAGTGTGTGGTGAGTCAGTGACTACCATGCAGTGAGTGGTGAATGAGTGACCACCATGCAGTGTGTGATGAGTCACTGACCACGATGCAGTGTGTGGTGAGTCAGTGACTACGATGCAGTGTGTGGTGAGTCAGTGACTACCACGCAGTGTGTGGTGAGTCAGTGACTACCATGCAGTGTTTGGTGAGTCAGTGACTACGATGCAGTGTTTGGTGAGTCAGTGACTACGATGCAGTGTTTGGTGAGTCAGTGACTACCACGCAGTGTGTGGTGAGTCAGTGATTACCATGCAGTATGTGGTGAGTCAGTGACTACCATGCAGTGTGTGGTGAGTCAGTGACTACCACGCAGTGTGTGGTGAGTCAGTGACTACCATGCAGTGTTTGGTGAGTCAGTGACTACGATGCAGTGTTTGGTGAGTCAGTGACTACGATGCAGTGTGTGGTGAGTCAGTGACTACCATGCAGTGAGTGGTGAGACAGTGACCACCATGCAGTGTGGTGAGTCAGTGACTACCATGTAGTGTGGTGTGTCAGTGACTACGATGCAGTGTGTGGTGAGTCAGTGACTACGATGCAGTGTGTGGTGAGTCAGTGACTACCATGCAGTGAGTGGTGAGACAGTGACCACCATGCAGTGTGTGGTGAGTCAGTGACTACCATGTAGTGTGGTGTGTCAGTGACTACCACGCAGTGTGTGGTGAGTCAGTGACTTCCATGCAGTGTGTGTGGTGAGTCAGTGACTACGATGCAGTGTGTGGTGAGTCAGTGACTACGATGCAGTGTGTGGTGAGTCAGTGACTGTCATGCAGTGTGTGGTGAGTCAGTGACCACCATTCAGTGTGCGGTGAGTCAGTGATTTCCATGCAGTGTGTGGTGAGTCAGTGACTACCATGTGGTGAGTCAGTGACTACCATGCAGTGTGCGATGAGTCAGTGATTACCATGCAGTGTGTGGTGAGTCAGTGACTACCATGTGGTGAGTCAGTGACTACCATGCAGTGTGTGGTGAGACAGTGACTACCATGCAGTGAGTGGTGAGCCAGTGACCACCATGCAGTGTGTGGTGAGTCAGTGACTACCACGCAGTGTGTGGTGAGTCAGTGACTACCATGCAGTGTGTGGTGAGTCAGTGACTACGATGCAGTGTGCGGTGAGTCAGTGATTACCATGCAGTGTGTGGTGAGTCAGTGATTACCATGCAGTGTGGTGAGTCAGTGACTACGATGCAGTGTGCGGTGAGTCAGTGATTACCATGCAGTGTGTGGTGAGTCAGTGACTACGATGCAGTGTGGTGAGTCAGTGACTACCATGCAGTGTGTGGTGAGTCAGTGACTACAGAGTGGTGTAGTGCAAGAGTGTGAGTCAGTGATTACCATGCAGTGTGTGGTGAGTCAGTGACACATGCAGTGTGTGGTGAGTCAGTGACTACTATGCAGTGTGGAGATCAGTGATTACCATGCAGTGTGTGGTGAGTCAGTGACCACCATTGTGGTAAGTCAGTGACTACCATGCAGTGTGTGGTGATCAGTGACTACCATGCAGTGTTGGTGAGTCAGTGACCCATGCAGTGTGTGGTGAGTCAGTGACTACGTGCAGTGTGGTGAGTCAGTGACTACCATGCAGTGTTGGTGAGTCAGTGATTACATGCAGTGTGGGTGAGTCAGTGACTACCATGCAGTGTGTGGTGAGTCAGTGACTACCATGCAGTGTGTGGTGAGTCAGTGACTACCATGCAGTGTGTGGTGAGTCAGTGACTACCATGCAGTGTGTGGTGAGTCAGTGACTACCATGCAGTGTGTGGTGAGACAGTGATTAGCGATGCAGTGTGTGGTGAGTCAGTGAATACCATGCAGTGTGGGTGAGTCAGTGACTACGATGCAGTGTGTGGTGAGTCAGTGACTACGATGCAGTGTGGGTGAGTCAGTGATTGCCATGCAGTGTGGTGAGTCAGTGACACCATGCAGTGTGTGGTGAGTCAGTGACTACCATGCAGTGTTTGGTGAATCAGTGACTACGATGCAGTGTGCGGTGAGTCAGTGATTACCATGCAGGTGTGTGGTGAGTCAGTGACTACATGCAGTGTGTGGTGAGTCAGTGACTACGATGCAGTGTGTGGTGAGTCAGTGATTACCTGCAGTGTGTGGTGAGTCAGTGACTACATGCAGTGTGCGGTGAGTCAGTGATTACCATGCAGTGTGCGGTGAGTCAGTGATTACCATGCAGTGTGGGTGAGTCAGTGACTACCATGCAGTGTGGTGAGTCAGTGATTGCAGTGTGAGTCATGCAGTGTGGTGAGTCAGTGATTACCATGCAGTGTGGGTGAGTCAGTGATTACCATGCAGTGTGTGGTGAGTCAGTGACTACGATGCAGTGTGCGGTGAGTCAGTGATTACCATGCAGTGTGTGGTGAGTCAGTGACTACGATGCAGTGTGGTGAGTCAGTGATTACCATGCAGTGTGTGGTGAGTCAGTGATTACCATGCAGTGTGCGGTGAGTCAGTGATTACCATGCAGTGTGTGGTGAGTCAGTGACTACGATGCAGTGTGCGGTGAGTCAGTGATTACCATGCAGTGTGTGGTGAGTCAGTGACTACGATGCAGTGTGCGGTGAGTCAGTGATTACCATGCAGTGTGCGGTGAGTCAGTGATTACCATGCAGTGTGCGGTGAGTCAGTGATTACCATGCAGTGTGTGGTGAGTCAGTGACTACGATGCAGTGTGCGGTGAGTCAGTGATTACCATGCAGTGTGTGGTGAGTCAGTGACTACCACGCAGTGTGTGGTGAGTCAGTGACTACCATGCAGTGTTTGGTGAGTCAGTGACTACGATGCAGTGTGCGGTGAGTCAGTGATTACCATGCAGTGTGTGGTGAGTCAGTGATTACCATGCAGTGTGTGGTGAGTCAGTGACTACGATGCAGTGTGCGGTGAGTCAGTGATTACCATGCAGTGTGTGGTGAGTCAGTGACTACGATGCAGTGTGCGGTGAGTCAGTGATTACCATGCAGTGTGCGGTGAGTCAGTGATTACCATGCAGTGTGCGGTGAGTCAGTGATTACCATGCAGTGTGTGGTGAGTCAGTGATTACCATGCAGTGTGGTGAGTCAGTGATTACCATGCAGTGTGCGGTGAGTCAGTGATTACCATGCAGTGTGTGGTGAGTCAGTGACTACGATGCAGTGTGCGGTGAGTCAGTGATTACCATGCAGTGTGTGGTGAGTCAGTGACTACGATGCAGTGTGCGGTGAGTCAGTGATTACCATGCAGTGTGCGGTGAGTCAGTGATTACTATGCAGTGTGCGGTGAGTCAGTGATTACCATGCAGTGTGTGGTGAGTCAGTGACTACGATGCAGTGTGCGGTGAGTCAGTGATTACCATGCAGTGTGTGGTGAGTCAGTGACTACCACGCAGTGTGTGGTGAGTCAGTGACTACCATGCAGTGTTTGGTGAGTCAGTGACTACGATGCAGTGTGCGGTGAGTCAGTGATTACCATGCAGTGTGTGGTGAGTCAGTGATTACCATGCAGTGTGTGGTGAGTCAGTGACTACGATGCAGTGTGCGGTGAGTCAGTGATTACCATGCAGTGTGTGGTGAGTCAGTGACTACGATGCAGTGTGCGGTGAGTCAGTGATTACCATGCAGTGTGCGGTGAGTCAGTGATTATCATGCAGTGTGCGGTGAGTCAGTGATTACCATGCAGTGTGTGGTGAGTCAGTGATTACCATGCAGTGTGTGGTGAGTCAGTGATTACCATGCAGTGTGCGGTGAGTCAGTGATTACCATGCAGTGTGTGGTGAGTCAGTGACTACGATGCAGTGTGCGGTGAGTCAGTGATTACCATGCAGTGTGTGGTGAGTCAGTGACTACGATGCAGTGTGCGGTGAGTCAGTGATTACCATGCAGTGTGCGGTGAGTCAGTGATTACCATGCAGTGTGCGGTGAGTCAGTGATTACCATGCAGTGTGTGGTGAGTCAGTGACTACGATGCAGTGTGCGGTGAGTCAGTGATTACCATGCAGCGTGTGGTGAGTCAGTGACTACCACGCAGTGTGTGGTGAGTCAGTGACTACCATGCAGTGTTTGGTGAGTCAGTGACTACGATGCAGTGTGCGGTGAGTCAGTGATTACCATGCAGTGTGTGGTGAGTCAGTGATTACCATGCAGTGTGTGGTGAGTCAGTGAATACGATGCAGTGTGCGGTGAGTCAGTGATTACCATGCAGTGTGTGTGAGTCAGTGACTACGATGCAGTGTGCGGTGAGTCAGTGATTACCATGCAGTGTGCGGTGAGTCAGTGATTACCATGCAGTGTGCGGTGAGTCAGTGATTACCATGCAGTGTGTGGTGAGTCAGTGATTACCATGCAGTGTGTGGTGAGTCAGTGATTACCATGCAGTGTGCGGTGAGTCAGTGATTACAATGCAGTGTGTGGTGAGTCAGTGACTACGATGCAGTGTGCGGTGAGTCAGTGATTACCATGCAGTGTGTGGTGAGTCAGTGACTACGATGCAGTGTGCGGTGAGTCAGTGATTACCATGCAGTGTGCGGTGAGTCAGTGATTACCATGCAGTGTGCGGTGAGTCAGTGATTACCATGCAGTGTGTGGTGAGTCAGTGACTACGATGCAGTGTGCGGTGAGTCAGTGATTACCATGCAGGTGTGGTGAGTCAGTGACTACCACGCAGTGTGTGGTGAGTCAGTGACTACCATGCAGTGTTTGGTGAGTCAGTGACTACGATGCAGTGTGCGGTGAGTCAGTGATTACCATGCAGTGTGTGGTGAGTCAGTGATTACCATGCAGTGTGTGGTGAGTCAGTGACTACGATGCAGTGTGCGGTGAGTCAGTGATTACCATGCAGTGTGTGGTGAGTCAGTGACTACGATGCAGTGTGCGGTGAGTCAGTGATTACCATGCAGTGTGCGGTGAGTCAGTGAATACCATGCAGTGTGCGGTGAGTCAGTGATTACCATGCAGTGTGTGGTGAGTCAGTGATTACCATGCAGTGTGTGGTGAGTCAGTGATTACCATGCAGTGTGCGGTGAGTCAGTGATTACCATGCAGTGTGTGGTGAGTCAGTGACTACGATGCAGTGTGCGGTGAGTCAGTGATTACCATGCAGTGTGTGGTGAGTCAGTGACTACGATGCAGTGTGCGGTGAGTCAGTGACTACCATGCAGTGTGCGGTGAGTCAGTGACTACGATGCAGTGTGCGGTGAGTCAGTGACTACCATGTGGTGAGTCAGTGACTACCATGTGGTGAGTCAGTGACTATCATGTGGTGAGTCAGTGACTATCAAGCTGGAATATCTATGTAGAGACCTGAGAATATCTCCCTGGCTCTCACATCCCCCTCTTTCTTGCATCTCTCTAACTCCCTTCCTCCCTCCCTCCCTCCCTCCCTCCCTCCTTCCCTCCCTCCCTTCCTCCCTCCTTCCCTCCCTTAATCACCACACTCATGTTCCTTCACAAAAACCGAACTGGGAGTTGTGATGTAAAACTCTTCCCTCCTCCCTCCCTCCCTCCCTCCCTCCCTCTCCTCCCTCCCTCCCTCCTCCCTCCCTCCCTCCCTCCCTCCCTCCCTCCCTCCCTCTTCTCCCTCCCTCCCTCCCTCCCTCTCTCCCTCCCTCCCTCCCTCCCTTCCTCCTCACTCCCTCCCTCCCTCCCCCTCCCTCCTACTTCTTCCGTCATATTCTCAGCGTTCTTTCCACCTCCCTATCTACCACTATCTACCACAGTGGGGGAGAACGTGGGAGGGAGAACCACAGTGGAGAGGAGAACTGGGAGGAGACCAGTGGAGGGGAGACCCAGGGGAGGAGACCACAGTGGAGGGAGCCAGTGGAGGAAACCACAGTGGAGGGGAACCCGTGGGGAGGAGAACCACAGTGGGAGGGGAGAACCCAGGGGAGGGAGAACCACAGTGGGAGGGAGAACCACAGTGGGGAGGGAGAACCACAGTGGGAGGGGAGAACCACGTGGGAGGGAGAACCCAGTGGGAGGGAGAACCACAGTGGGGAGGAGAACCACAGTGGGAGGAGAACCCAGTGGGGAGGAGAACCACAGTGGAGGAGAACCACAGTGGGGAGGGAGAACCACAGTGGGGAGGGAGAACCACAGTGGGAGGGAACCACAGTGGGGAGGAGAACCCAGTGGGGAGGGAGAACCACAGTGGGGAGGAGAACCCATGGGGAGGAGAACCTCAGTGGGGAGGAAGAACCACAGTGGGCGGGAGAACCCAGTGGAGGGAGAACCACGTGGGAGGAGAACCACAGTGGGGAGGGAGAACCACAGTGGGGGAGGAGAACCACAGTGGAGATGGGAGAACCAAGTGGGAGGGGAGAACCACAGTGGGAGAGGGAGAACCACGTGGGGTGGGAGAACCACAGTGGGGAGGGGAGAACCCAATGGGAGAGGAGAACCACGTGGAGATGGGAGAACCACAGTGGGGGAGAACCATGTGGGAGAGAACCACAGTGGGATGGGAGAACCACAGTGGGAGGAGAACCACATGGGAGGGAGAACCACAGTGGGAGGAGAACCACAGTGGAGGGAGAACCACAGTGGAGGGAGAACCACAGTGGGAGGAGAACCACAGTGGGGATGGGAGAACCACAGTGGGAGGGAGAACCACAGTGGGGAGAGAGGAGAACCACAGTGGGGAGGGAGAACCACAGTGGGGAGGAGAACCACAGTGGGGAGGAGAACCACATGTGGGAGGAGAACCACAGTGGGAGGGAGAACCACAGTGGGAGGGAGAACCACGTGGGATGGAGAACCACAGTGGGAGGGAGAACCACAATGTGGAGGGAGAACCACAGTGGGGAGGAGAACCACAGTGGGGATGGGAGAACCACAGTGGGGAGGGGAGAACCACAATGTGGAGAGGAGAACCACAGTGGGGAGGAGAACCACAGTGGGGAGGGGAGAACCACAGTGGGGAGGGAGAACCACAGTGGGAAGAGGAGAACCACAGTGGGGATGGGAGAACCACAGTGGGAGAGGAGAACCACAGTGGGGAGGGGAGAACCACAGTGGGAGGGAAACACAGTGGGAGGGAGAACCACAGTGGGAGGGAGAACCACATGGGGAGGGAGAACCACAGTGGGGAGGGAGAACCACAGTGGAGAGGAGAACCACAGTGGGATGGGAGAACCACAGTGGGGAGGAGAACCACAGTGGGGAGAGACACATGGGAGGAGGCCGGAGAGACCACAGTGGGGAGGGAGAACCACAGTGGGAGGGAGAACACATGGGGAGGGAGAACCACAGTGGGGAGGGAGAACCACAGTGGGGAGGGAGAACCACAGTGGGAGGAGAACCACAGTGGGGAGGGAGAACCACAGTGGGAGGAGAACCACAGTGGGAGGAGAACCACAGTGAGAGGAGAACCACAGTGGGAGGGAGAACCACAGTGGAGGAGAACCACAGTGGAGGAGAACCACAGTGGGGAGGGAGAACCACAGTGGGGGAGCCGTGGGAGGGAACCACAGTGGGGATGGGAGAACCACAGTGAGGCAGGGAGAACCACAATGGGGAGGGAGAACCACAGTGGGAGAGGAGAATCACAGTGGGGAGGGAGAACCACAGTGGGGAGGGAGAACCACAGTTTGGAGGGAGAACCACAGATGGAGGGAGAACCACAGTGGGGAGGAGAACCACAATGGGGAGGGAGAACCTCAGTGGGAGGAGAGAACCACAGTGGGGCAGGGGAGAACCACAGTGGGTGGGGAGAACCACAGTGGGGAGGGGAGAACCACAGTGGGGAGAGAAACCACAGTGGGGAGGAGAACCACAGTGGGGAGGGAGAACCACAGTGGGGAGGGGAGAACCACAGTGGGGAGGGGAGAACCACAGTGGGGAGGGGAGAACCACAGTGGGGAGGGGAGAACCTCAGTGGGGAGGAGAGAACCACAGTGGAGATGGGAGAATCTCCATGGGGAGGGGAGAACGTCAGTGGGGAGGGAAGAACCACAGTCGGGCGGGGAGAACCACAGTGGGAGGGGAGAACCACAGTGGGGAGGAGAGAACCACAGTGAGGAGGAGAGAACCACAGTAGGGCGGGGAGAACCACAGTGGGGCGGGGAGAACCACAGTGGGGATGGGAGAACCACAGCGGGGAGGGGAGAACCACAGTGAGGAGGGGAGAACTTCAGTGGGGAGGGGAGAACTACAGTGGGGAGGAGAGAACCAGAGTGGGGAGGGGAGCACCTTAGTGGGGAGGAGAGAACCACAGTGGGAAGGGGAGAACCTCCATGGGGAGGAGAGAATCTCCATGGGAGGGAAGTATCTCCATGAGGAAAGGAAAATCTCCATTGCGAAGGGAAAATCTCTATGGGGAGAAAAGAACGTCCATGTGGAGAGGAGAACTTCCATGGGGAGGTTAGAACCTCCATGGGGAAAGAAGAACCTCCATGGGGAGAGGAGAACCTCCATGGGTAGGGGAGAACCTTCATGGTTAGAGGAGAATTTCCATGGGGAGGGGAGAATCTCCATGGAGAGGGGAGAACCTCCATGGGGAGGGGAAAACCTCCATGGGGAGGGGAGAAACTCCCCTCCCATGTGTGTGCGTGACTGAGGGTGAGGGGAGAGTGACGGATGAGGGGAGTTGGGGAGAGACTATAAAATTTTATTCTCCCCTCCCCTCTTCTTCCCCTCTTTTCTCCTCTTCCTCCTGTCCCCTGTCCCCTCTTCTCCCCTTCCTTCCTACCCCTCCGATTCCCCCTTCCTCCCATCCCTAATAATCATAATCTGAGGCTCCAGTACCTCGGACCAAGAACCTCTCACCCTCATCCCTTCCCCTTCACCCCTTCACTCCTTTCCCCTTACTCCTTCCCCTCCCCATTTCCCCTCTTCTCTCCCCTCACACTTTTCCCTCTATTTGCACTTTAAAATAACATAGGCCTACTGTCACTTGAAAATACTTGTTTTAGGCCTACTGTCACTGGAAAATAACTGTCATAGGCCTACTGTCACTGGAAAATAACTGTCATAGGCCTACTGTCACTGGAAAATAACTGTCATAGGCCTACTGTCACTTGAAAATAACTGACATAGGCCTACTGTCACTCGAAAATAACTGTCATAGGCCTACTGTCACTGGAAAATAACTGTTACATGCCTACTGTTACTGTAAAATAACATAGGCCTACTGTCACTGGAAAATAACTCATAGATCTACTGTCACTGGAAAATAACTGTCCTACTGTCACAGGAAAATAACTGGTATAGGCCTACTGTCGCTGAAAAATAACTGTCATAGGCCTACTGTCACTGAAAAATAACTGTCATAGCCCTACTGTCCCTGGAAAATAATTGTCATAGGCCTACTGTCACTGGAAAATAACTGTCACAGGCCTACTGTCACTAGAAAATAACTGTCATAGGCCTAATGTCACTGAAAAACTGGAAAATAACTGTCATAGGCCTACTGTCACTGGTAAATAACTGTCGTAGGCCTACTGTCACTGAAAAAAACTGTCATAGGCCTACTTTCAATGGAAAATAACTGTCATAGGCCAACTGTCACTGGAAAATAACTGTAATAGGCCTACTTTCACTGGAAAATAACTATCATAGGCCTACTGTCACTGGAAAATAACTGTCATAGGCCTACTCATCCTGCAACACACGCTTACAACACACTTGCAACATACTTGCAACACTTGCAACACACACTTGCAACACGCTTGCAATGTAGGCTATGTTGCTACATTATGAACCTCTCTAATGTTTTCTATAAATCTTGAGATGCAACACAAAGTTTCTTAACTTTGTCTGAGTATTGCTTGTTTTGCAGCGTCAACATTGCTCCTTCTTCTTAATAGAGACAACACACCACAACACACAACAAAACACACAACACAACACACAACACACACACAACACATACAACACACACCACAACACACAACAAAACACACAACACAACACACACACACACACAACACACACACACACAACACACACACAACACATACAACACACACACACCACAACACACAACAAAACACACAACACAACACACACACACACACAACACACACACACACAACACACACACACAACACATACAACACACACACACCACAACACACACACAACACACACCACAACACACAACAAAACACACAACACAACACACAACACACACACAACACACACACAACACACACAACACACACACAACACACAACAAAACACACAACACAAAACACAACACACACACAACACACACACAACACATACAACACACACCACACCACAACAACACACAACACACACCACACACACAACAAAACACACAACACACACACACACACACACATCAACACACACACACCACAACACACACACAACAACACACAACACACAACAAAACACACACACACACACACACAACACACAACACACACACACAAACACACAACAAACACACACACAACACACACACAACACACAACACAACACACAACACACACAACACAACACAAACACACACACAAAACACACACACACACACACACAACACACAACACACACACACACACACACACAACACACACACACACACACAACACACAACACACAACACACACACACACACACACACACACAACACACACACACAACACACACACACAACACCACACACAAAACACACACACACACACACACACACACACAACACAACACAACACACACACAAAACACACAAACAACACACACAACACGCACACACACACACACAACACAAAACACACACACACACACACACACACACACACACACACACACACGCCCCGATGGCATGGTGGCTAGCGCTCTTGCTTCACGCACGGAGGGCCCGGGTTCAATTCCCGGCGGGGCCGAAACATTTCGAAGTGTTTCGTTACACACACACATACAACAGGCCTAGTGTCTAATCGACATGTGCATAGGATAAAATGGTAACTAACACACACACACAGTCCCCCTGTCCCCACCCCAGCAACCCAAAACCCACCATCACAGCTACCCCCCACCCCCACCACAAACTCCACCCAACCAACCCATACCCCAACCATACTATCCCCCCACCCATGCTGCTACCCCGTATGGGCACCCCGCCCACACCTCCCCCCCAACCCACCAAGATCTCCACAGGGACACAGTATTGGAAACAAGGTTGAAAGTTTGGTACACAAACGCGGATGGAATTACGAATAAGTATGAAGAGTGGAATGAAAGAATAGGTGAGGTGTCCCCAGACATCGTAGCTGTCACAGAAACTAAACTAAATGAGACAGTATCAGATGCAATCTTCCCACAGGGATATCAGATCCTGAGGAAAGATAGAAGGAGCAGGGGAGGAGGAGGGGTCGCACTGCTTTAAGGAACCGTTAGAGATTCGAGGAAATGGAAGGAATGGAGGCGTGTAGAGAAAGGGCCTTCATAGTAGGTACCATCCAGTCTGGGGAGCACAAGATAATCATTGCAGTGATGTATAACCCACCACAGAACTGCAGGAGGCCAGGTGAGGAATATGATGAGAACAACAGAGCGATGGTGGACACTCTGGCGGAGGTGGCAAGAAAAGCACACATGAGCAGAGCGAAGCTACTGGTCATGGAAGATTTCAACCACAGGGAGATCGACTGGGAGAACCAAGATCCACGTGGGGGTCCAGAAACTTGGAGAGCCAAGATGATGGACGTGGTACTGGAAAACCTGATGCACCAACATGTCAGGGACATGACCAGAGAGAGGGGAGAAGATGAACCAGCAAGACTGGACCTTGTATTCACCCTGAACAGCTCAGATATTGAAGACATAACACACGAGAGCCCCCTGGGAGCCAGTGACCATTGTAGAGCTACAGGTGGAGAGGGAAAACGGTACCGAAAGAGACAAACCAGATTTTAAAAGAGGAAACTACACAGGCATGAGGAATTTCCTGCAGGACATTCAGTGGGAAAGGGAAATGGACGGACAGACAATAAATGAAATGATGGAATACGTAGGGGCAAAGTGCAAGGAGGCAGAGGAACGGTTTATACCTAGAGAAAAAAGATTAAACGGGAAGACCAGAAAGAGCCCCTGGTTTACCCAAAGGTGCAGGGAGGCAAAGACCAAGAGTGTCAGAGAATGGAAAAGGTACAGAAGGCAAAGAACCCAAGTAAACAAAGAGATTAGTAGAAGAGCTAGAAACGAGTTTGCACAGGTACGGAGGGAGGCTCAGAAACAGTACGAAAACGACATAGCATCGAAAGATAAGTCCGACCCGAAACTGATGTACAGCCACATCAGAAGGAAGACAATAGTTAAAGACCAGGTGATAAGGCTGAGGAGAGAAGATGGGGAACTCACAAGTAACGATCTTGCGTTTCTGTAGTTGATTAAATGGTTGTGTAAATTTCGGTGTTGAACACAGGCATTTCTTGAGTCGTCAGATCTGACCTCCAAACACGCATTTCAGAACACCAGTACGCAGGCAGATCTGACGACTCAAGAAATGCCTGTGTTCAACACCGAAATTTACACAACGATTTAATCAACTACAGAAACGCAAGCCTCATCGCCAGAGAAGACAACACTCAATACCGAAGAATCTTGGAATCATCACTTATCTGTATATCCAACAACTTCAACCAGAACAACGGCTTCTACAACATAGCTGAACCTATTGCCAAGAAACTTCTTCAACGCTATCCCACCTAGAACTCAAGAATGGAACACTGCAGGTCCTTTAAGTCACACAAGGTTTTAAACTATCACACTACTTTCAAGACTGTCACATGCAGCTTTCTTCACCTGACTTTACCCTATATATATTCATGTTATTCATTTTCCAGGTAGATCTGTCTGTGACTCGATAAAGCCCACTGCGTGGGCGAAACGTTGTCAATAAAGGATCACATTATACTGCTTATGTGTTTATTTTTCCTATGATAAAGCTCATGGAGCAGGGAGAGCAGAGACCCAGTAGCGGACAGCGAAGAGGCGGGGCCAGGAGCTGAGTCTCGACACCTGCAACCTCAATTAGGTGAGTACAATTAGGTGAGTATACACAACACACACACACAAACACACACACACACAACACACACACAACACACACACACAACACACACACAACACACACACAACACACACACAACACACACACACACGCAACACACACACACAAACACACACACACAACACACACACACAACACACACACACGCAACACCAACACACACACAACACACACACACAACACACACATACACACACACACACACAACACACATAACACACACACAACACACACAACACACATAACACACACAACACACACAACACACATAACACACACAGACACACACACACAACACAAACACAACACACAACACAAACAACACACACAAACACAATACACACAACACTCAAAACACAAACACACACACACACACAACACACACACACACACACAGACACAACACACACACACACACAGACACACACACACACACACACACACACACACACACACAACACACAACACACACACACAACACACAACAAACACACACACAGCACACACACACAAAACCCAAAACACACACAATACACACACACTAAAAAAACACATTCAACACACACACAACACACACAACCACACACACAACACACACACACGCAACACACACATACACACAACACACACAACGCACAACACACACACACGTAACACACACAGACACACAAAAACAACACACACAGACACACAAAAACAACACACACACACAACACACACACACACACACAACACGCACACACACACACACACACAACATACACACAACACACACACAACACACAAAACACACAACACAAACAACACACACACAACACACACACAACATACTCACAAAACACACACACACAACACACATAACACACACAGACACACAAACACAACACAAACACAATACAAACACAACACACACAACACAAACAACACACACACAACACACACACAACATACTCACAAAACACACACACACAACACACATAACACACACAGACACACAAACACAACACAAACACAATACAAACACAACACACACAACACAAACAACACACACACAACACACACATACGCACAAACAACACACAACACTCAAAACACACACACACACACACACATCCAAAAACACACAACACACACAAAACACAACACACAAACACACACACAACACACACACAACACACACACAATACACACACAACACACACACAACACACAACACAAACAACACACACACAACACACACACAACACACTCACACAACACACACACACACAACACACACAGACGCACAAACAACACACAACACTCAAAACACACACACACACACATCCACAACACACAACACACAGCACACACACACAGAACACACACACACAAAACCCAAAACACACACAATACACACACACAACACACATTCAACACACACACAACACACACACACACGCAATGCACACATACACACAACACACACAACGCACAACACAAACACACAACACACACAGAAACACAAAAACAACACACACACAACACACACACACAACACACAAACACACAACACACACACACACACACAACACACTCACACAACACACACACACACAACACACATAACACACACAGACACACAAACACAACACAAACACAACACAAACATAACACACACAACACAAACAACACACACGCAGCACACACACAAACACACACAACACACAGACGCACAAACAACACACTACACTAAACACACACACACACACACACACACAATTGGAAGTTGAAGACTCCTATGAGTCAAAGGGATGTTAGGAAGTATTTCTTCAGTCATAGAGTTGTCAGGAAGTGGAATAGCCTAGAAAGTGACATAGTGGAGGCAGGAACCATACATAGTTTTAAGACTAGGTTTGATAAAGCTCATGGAGCAGGGAGAGAGAGGACCTAATAGCAATCAGTGAAGAGGCGGGGCCAGGAGCTATGATTCGACCCCTGAAACCACAAATAGGTGAGTACACACACACACAGCACACACACACACACAACACACACACACGCAAAACCTAAAACACACACAACACACACACACAACACACATACAACACACACACAACACACACAGACACACAAAAACAACACACACACACACAACACACACACAGCACACACACAACACACAAAACACACACAACATACACATACAACACACACACAACTTACACATACAACACACACACACACACACACATTACACACACACACTCAACACACACACACACACACACAGCAAACACACGCACACAATACACACACAAAACACAAATCACACACAACACACACACACACACACAACACACACATACAACACACACACAACACACACATACAACACACACAACACACACACAACATACACACACGCAACACACATAACACACACACACAACACACAACACACACACAACACACGCACACACAACACACACATACAACACATACACAACACACACATATAACACACACACAACACACACACACAACACACACACAACACACGCACACACAACACACACATACAACACACACACACACAACACACACACGCAACACACGCAACACACACAACACACAGAGACACACATACACAACTCACTATTGTTCACTATTAGTCAATTCTTCAACAATTTCCGATCATTTGTGTTGTCTGGACGGGGTTGGGAGCTTGATACTGGTGCTGGGCTGACCCAGCACCGTGACTCACATCGTCACACCAGTGTTGTGGTGCCACTGTCACCACAACACTAGTGACCTTCACTGACATACATTAATGTATTGTTATTGCGTTACCAGATGTGTGTGTATTGTATGTGTGTTGTGTGTGTGTTGTGTGTGTTTTACGTGTGGTGTGTGTTGTGTGAGTGTGTGTTGTGTGAGTGTGTTGTGTGTGTGTTGTGTGTGTGTGTGTGTTGTGTGTAAGTTGTGTGTGTGTTGTGTGTTTGTAAGTTGTGTGTGTGTTGTGTGTGGTGTGTGTTGTGTGTGTGTGTGTGTGTTTGTGTGTGTGTGTGTGTGTGTGTGTTGTTTGTGTTTTGTGTTCTGTGTGTTGAGTGTGTGGTGTGTGTTATGTGTGTGAGTGTGTGTGTGTGTGTGTGTGTGTGTGTGTATGTGTGTGTTATGTGTGTGTTGTGTGTGTGTTGTGTGTGTGTGTGTGTGTGTGTGTTGTGTGTGTGTGTGTGTGTACTCACTTATTTGTACTCACCTATTTGTGGTTGCAGGGGTCGAGTCATAGCTCCTATCCCCGCCTCTTCACTGATTGCTATTAGGTCCTCTCTCTCCCTGCTCCATGAGCTTTATCAAACCTCGTCTTGAAACTATGTATGGTTCCTGCCTCCAATGCGTCACTTTCTAGGCTATTCCACTTCCTGACAACTCTATGACTGAAGAAATACTTCTTAACATCCCTTTGACTCATAGGAGTCTTCAACTTCCAATTGTGACCCCTTGTTTCTGTGTCCCCTCTCTGGAACATCTTGTCTCTGTCCACCTTATCTATTCCTTGCAGTATTTTATATGTCGTTATCATGTCTCCCCTAACCCTCTTGTCCTCTAGTGTCGTCAGGCCGATTTCCCTTAACCTTTCTTCGTAGGACAATCCCCTTAGCTCTGGGACTAGTCTTGTTGCAAACCTTTGCACTTTCTCTAATTTCCCGTCGTGCTTGACCAGGTGTGGGTTCCAAACTGGTGCTGCATACTCCAGTATGGGCCTGACGTATATGGTGTACAGAGTCTTGAATGATTCCTTAGTGAGGTATTGGAACGCTATTCTTAGGTTTGCCAGCCGCCCGTATGCTGCAGCAGTTATCTGATTGATGTGTGCCTCAGGAGATGTGCTCGGTATTATACTCACCCCAAGATCTTTTTACTTGAGTGAGGTTTGCAGTCTTTGGCCACCTAGATTATACTCTATCTGCGGTCTTCTTTGCCCTTACCCGATCTTCATGACTTTACATTTGGCAGGGGTAAATTCAAGGAGCCATTTACTGGACCAGGCTTGTAGCCTGTCTAGGTCTCTTTGTAATCCTACCAGATCCTCGACTGCTTTAATTCTTCTCATTAACTTCACATCATCTGCAAACAGGGACACTTCTGAGTCTATCCCTTCCATTATGTCATTCACATACCAAAAACAGTACAGGTTCTAGGACTGACCCTTGTGGAACCCCACTCGTCACAGGTGCCCACTCTGACACCTCGTCACTTACCATGACTCGTTGTTGCCTCCCTGTCAGATATTCTCTGATCCATTGCAGTGCCTTTCCTGTTACGTGTGCCTGATCCTCTAGCTTTTGCATTAACCTCTTGTGAGGAACTGTGTCGAACGCCTTCTTGCAGTCCAAGAAAATGCAGTCTATCCACCCCTCTCTCTCGTGTCTTACTTCTATTACCTTGCCATAAAACTCCAGTAGGTTTGTGACACAGGATTTTCCTTCCCTGAAACCGTGCTGGTTGTCGTTTATAAACTTGTGTCTTTCTAGGTGCTCCACCACTCTCCTTTGCATACTATACACGTCACTGACAAAGGTCTGTAGTTTAATGCCTCGTGTCTGTGTTCTTTCTTAAAAATTGGGACTACATTTGCCATCTTCCACACCTCAGATAGTTGCCCAGTTTCAATGGATGTGTTGAAGATTTTTGTTAGTGGCACACACAACATCTCTGCTCCCTCTATAAGGACCCACGGAGAAATGTTTTCAGGTCCCACCGCTTTTTAGGTATCGAGTTCACATAACAGCTTCTTCACCTCCTCCTCGGTTGTGTGTATTTCATCCAGCACTTGTTGGTATACCTCCCTATTCTGAATTCCTGGAGTCCTTCCTGTCTCCTATGTAAATACTTCTTTAAATCTCATGTTGAGCTCCTCACATACCTCTTGGTCGTTTCTTGTGTGTGTGTGTGTGTGTGTGTGTGTGTGTGTGTGTGTGTGTGTGTGTGTGTGTGTGTGTGTGTGTGTGTGTGTGTGTGTGGGTGTTGTGTGTGTGTGTGTGTGTGTGTGTTGTGTGTGTGTTGTGTGGTGTTGTGTTGGTGTTGTGTGTGTGTGTGTCTTGTGTGTGTGTGTGTTGTGTGTGTGTGTGTGTGTGTGTGTGAGTGTTGTGTGTGTGTTGTGTGTGTTGAGTGTGTTGTGTGTGTGTGTGTGGGTGTTGTGTGTGTGGGGGTTGTGTGTGTGTTGTGTGTGTGGTGTATGTTGTGTGTGTGTGTGTGTTGTGTGTGTGTTGTGTGTGTGTTGTGTGTGTTGTGTGTACTCACCTATTTGTGGTTGCAGGGGTTGCAGTGTGTGTGTGTGTGTGTGTGTACTCACCTAATAGTACTCACCTATTTGTAGTTGCAGGGGTTGCAGTGTGTGTGTGTGTGTGTGTGTACTCACCTAATAGTACTCACCTAATTGTGGTTGCAGGGGTCGAGACTCAGCTCCTGGCCCCGCCTCTTCGCTCTCCACTACTGGGTCTCTGCTCTCCCTGCTCCATGAGCTTTATCATACCTCGTCTTAAAACTATGTATGGTTCCTGCCTCCACTATATCTTTCTCTAGACTATTCCACTTCCTGACTACTCTGTGGCTGAAGAAATGCTTCCTAACATCCCTTTGACTCATCTGAGTCTTCAGCTTCCAGTTGTGTCCCCTTGTTTCTGTGTTCCCTCTCTGGAACATCCTGTCACTGTCTACCTTGTCGATTCCCCGCAGTATTTTGTATGTCGTTATCATGTCTCCTCTGACCCTTCTTTCCTCCAGTGTTGTTAGTCCTATTTCCCTCAACCTTTCTTCATAGGACAGACCCCTGAGTTGTGGAACTAACCTTGTCGCAAACCTTTGCACTTTCTCTAGTTTCTTTACGTGCTTGACCAAGTGTGGGTTCCAGACTGGTGCTGCATATTCTAGTATGGGCCTGACGTACACGGTGTACAGTGTCTTGAACGATTCCTTGTTAAGGTAACGGAACGCTAATCTTAGGTTTGCCATTCGCCCATATGATGCCGCAGTTATCTGGTTGATGTGTGCCTCCGGAGACGTGCTTGGCGTTATACTCACCCCAAGGTCTTTCTCCTTTGCCGAGGTTTGTAGTCTTTGTCCGCCTAGCCTGTACTCTGTCAGCGGTCTTCTTTGCCCTTCTCCGATCTTCATGACTTTGCATTTGGTGGGATTGAATTCGAGAAGCCAGTTGCTAGACCAGATGTCAAGCTTGTCCAGGTCTGTTTGAAGTCCTGCTTGGTCCTCTTCCGATGTGATTCTCCTCATTAATTT
>WNWK01010358.1:0-25000 GCA_009830355.1 Cherax destructor | reverse complement strand
TATTGCAGCTCCTGGTCCTCTTCCCTTACCTGACTGTGTTGCAGCTCCTGGTCTTCCTTATCTGCCCGTCTTGCAGTTCCTGGTCCCCCTCCCTTACCTGCCTGTCTTGCAGCTCCTGGTCCCCCTCCCTTACCTGACTGTATTGCAGCTCCTGGTCTTCCTTCCTTTCCTGCCTGTCTTGCAGCTCTTGGTCCCCTCCCTTACCTGACTGTGTTGCAGCTCCTGGTCCCCTTCCCTTAACTGCCTGTGTTGCAGCTTCTGGTCCCCTTCCCTTACCTGCCTGTCTGGCAGCTCCTGGTCCCCTTCCCTTACTTGCCTGTCTTGCAGCTCCTGGTCCCCCTCCCTTAACTGCCTGTCTTGCAGCTCCTGGTCCCCTTTCCTTACCTGCCTGTCTAGCAGCTCCTGGTCCCCTTCCCTTACTTGCCTGTCTTGCAGCTCCTGGTCCCCCTCCCTTACCTGTCTGTGTTGCAGCTCCTGGTCCCCCTCCCTTTCCTGACTGTGTTGCACCTCCTGGTCCCCCTCCCTTATCTGACTGTATTGCAGCTCCTGGTCTTCCTTCCTTACCTGCCTATCTTGCAGCTCCTGATCCCCCTCCCTTAACTGCCTGTCTTGCAGCTCCTGGTCCCCTTCCCTTACCTGCCTGTCTTGCAGCTCCTGGTCCCCACCCTCAACTGTCTGTCTTGCAGCTCCTGGTCCCCTTCCCTTACTTGCCTGTCTTGCAGCTCCTGGTCCCCCTCCCTTACCTGTCTGTGCTACAGCTCCTGGTCCCCCTCCCTTACCCGACTGTGTTGCAGCTCCTGGACCCCTTCCCTTACCTGACTGTGTTGCAGCTCCTGGTCCATCCCTTACCTGACTGTGTTGCAGATCATGATCCTCTTCCCTTACCTGACTGTGTTGCAGCTCCTGGTCACCTTCCCTTACCTGACTGTCTTGCAGCTCCTGGTCCCCTTCCCTTACTTGCCTGTTGTGCAGCTCCTGGTCCCCTTCCCTTACTTGCCTGTCTTGCAGCTCCTGGTCCCCTTCCCTTACTTGCCTGTCTTGCAGCTCTTGGTTAACACCCTTACATGTCTGTGTTTAAGCTCCTGGTCCCCTTCCCTTACTTGCCTGTCTTGCAGCTCCTGGTCCCCTCCCTTACCTGACTGTGTTGCAGCTCCTGGTCCCTTTCCCTTACTTGCCTGTCTTGCAGCTCCTGGTCCCCCTCCCTTACCTGACTGTGTTGCAGCTCCTGGTCCCGTTCCCATACTTGCCTGTCTTGCAGCTCCTGGTCCTCCTCCCTAACCTGACTGTGTTGCAGCTCCTAGTAATCCTCCTCCATTACCTGTTGTGTTGCTGCTCCTGGTCCCCTTCCCTTACCAGCCTGGGTTTCAGCTCCTGGTCCCCTCCTTTACCTGCCTGTGTTGCAGCTCCTGGTCCCCTTCCCTTACCTGCTTATCTTGCAGCTCTTGGTCTTCCCCTCCATTACCTGCCTGTCTTGCAGCTCCTGGTCCCTTCCCTTAACTGCCTGTGTTGCAGCTCATGGTCCCCTTCTCTTACCTGCCTATCTGGCAGCTCTTGGTCCTCCACTCCCTTACCTGACGGTGTTTCAGCTCCTGGTCCCCTCCCTTACCTGCCTGTGTTGCAGCTACTGGTCCCTTCCCTTATCTGCCTGTGTTGCAACTCATGGCCCCCCTCATTCACCTGTTGTGTTGCAGCTCCTGCTCCCTCCCCGCCCCTCTCTTACTTGTTGTGCTGCAGCTCTTGGTCCCCTCCCCTCTCTTACCTGCTGTGTTTCAGCTCCTGGTTCCCGCTCCTTAACCTGTTGTGTTGCAGCTCTTGGTCCACCCCTCCCTACCAACTAGTGTGAAAATTAAAGAGAGAGAGAGAAAGAGAGTGAGTGAGAGAGGTGTCTGGTTAAGCTGAGGATCAACAGATTAATGGATCAAGCTTGTAAAGCTTGATCATATTGATTGGAAACACCAGCTGACAACACTGTGGTGGTAGTAGTAATGGTAGTGATGGTGGTAGTAATGGTGGTAGTTGTAGTAGTAGTGGTAGTGGTGGTGGTAGTAGTGATGGTAGTGGTAGTAGTAGTGGTAGTGTTGGTGGTGTTAGTGGTGTGGTGATAGTGGTAGTGGTGGTGGTAGTAGTGGTGGTCGTGGTGGTGGGGGTAGTAGTGGTAGTGGTTGTGGTGGTAGTGTTGGTAGTAATAATTGAACCAGATACTAGAATAACAAAGTGAAATGATAGTGCCAAGGTGAAGGTAGAATAATGGTGCCAAGGTGAAGGTTGAGTGATGGTGCCAGGTGAAGGTGGAATGATGGTGCCAATGTGAAGGTTGAATGATGGTGCCAAGGTAAAGGTGGAATGATGGTGCCAAAGTTAAGGATGAATGATGGTGCCAAGGTGAAGGATGAATGATGGTGCCAAGGTGAAGGATGAATGATGGTGCCAAGGTGAAGGTGGAATGATGGTGCCAAAGTTAAGGATGAATGATGGTGCCAAGGTGAAGGATGAATGATGGTGCCAAGGTGAAGGATGAATGATGGTGCCAAGGTGAAGGTGGAATGATGTTGCCAAAGTGAAGGTGAAATATTGGTGCCAAGGTGAAGAAAGAATGATGGTGCCAAGGTGAAGGATTAATGATGGTGCCAGGGCAAGGTATAATGATGGTGCCAAGGTGAAGGTGGAATGATAGTGCAGAGGTGAAGGATGAATGATGGTGCCAAGGTAAAGGTGGAATGATGGTGCCAAGGTGAAGAATGAATGATGGTGCCAAAGAGAAGGATGAATGATGGTGCCAAGGTGAAGGTGGAATGATTGTGTCAAGGTGAAGGTTGAGTGATGATGCCATGGTGAAGGAGGAATGATGGTGCCAAAGTGAAGTATGAATGATGATGCCAAGGTGAAGGTGGAGTGATGGTGCCAAGGTGAAGGAGGAATGATGGTGCCAAGGTAAAGGTGGAATGATGGTGCCAAGGTGAAGAATGAATGATGGTGCCAAAGAGAAGGATGAATGATGGTGCCAAGGTGAAGGTGGAATAATGGTGCGAAGGTGAAGGATGAATGATGGTGCCAAGGTGAAGGTGGAATGATAGTGCTAAGGTGAAGGATGAATGATGGTGCCAAGGTGAAGGTGGAATGATGGTCCCAAGGTGAAGGATGAATGATGGTGCTAAGGTGAAGGTGGAATGATGGTGCCAAGGTGAAGGATGAATGTTGGTGCCAAGGTGAAGGTGGAATAATGGTGCTAATGTGAAGGATGAATGATAATGCCAAGGTGAATGATGGTGCCAAGCTGAAGGTGGAATAATGGTGCCAAGGTGAAGGTGGAATGATGGTGCCAATGTGAAGGATGAATAATTGTGCCAATGTGAAGGTGGAATGATGGTGACAATGTGAAGGTAGAATGATGGTGCCATGGTGAAGGTGGAATGATGGTGCCAAGGTGAAGGATGAATGATGGTGCCTAGGTATTGCGACCCCAGAATGGGCCCTAATGTATATATGTATGTTTATATAAATTTTTTATTTCCTTCTTATAATTTTGTATTTCTGATATTTTCGATAATAGCTAAATCGTTAATATCTTGCTTTATAATATTATTTGACATTATTTGACTTAGCTTTTGTAATAGGTAGGATGTAGCATTATAAATTGTGCTCATGTTTGTAGTAGATGCCTTGGAGTTGGCAAACTACCGATTATGACACTACACTTGTTATACTGCCGGCGTCTAGTTGCTGGGAGGGAGTCACGTGATTCCACCTGAGGTGGGTGGCTGCTTCTCCTTCCTCGAGAGCACTACGCAGCTGGACATCGTTGAGTGAACACCTCGCTCCTGTCTCTACTTGTTTTCTCGCCATTTAGACTCTGGGTAAAGTATGTATTCGGTGGTGAGACGAAACATACTTCTCAGGACTCTGTGTAACTCTGTTCACAGAGGATAGACTAGACAGTGATTTTTGACGTTTTTCTGGGTTGTGTGTCACATTGACACTCTGAGATAACTCAGGTCTCTTGCTACAGCTCCTGACTTAACTCGATAAGGCATCTGTGCACCATCACAGTTTGGGATTGTTTATGCTGAACCTAACTTTAGTAGAAAGGAGTTTTGTGACTGTTTTGGAGGATCTATTGATTGTCCCCAGTTAGGGTCGATTTTCTATCTCCTGGTTCCTGACGCTGTGTTGCTGCTGCTTGTTATATTGTTGTTCTGCGAATTGGTCATTTTACTGGTCAATCAAGCTGTTCTGATTGTCAGTTTGTTAGAGAAGCTAGCTTATGAGAAGATCAGTCGGACACTGGTTGAGTCGAGTCTTAGAGTTACCTGGAGATCACTCATACACACATATATCCTTATTTGTATATATCTGTATTATTGTACTTACTGACATTGTACCTGATGGTACTTCAGAGTCATTTAGATATATGTGCCCTCAGCACAGCCTTATTGTATATGAGAGCAGTGTAGGAGCTAACCTCCTATTTAACCTCCTAATTCATAACTTAATGAATATCCTGATCATATGTACATTTATTTACTTTGAAACCCTAGACTCTCACTTTGATAATAAACCTTTTAAATATACTTCGTTGCTTAGTACCCTACCAGTTGTAATCCTCCTGGAGACTATTGAATATATCGGATAACTGGACCAGGATACTGACTTTGTTGCAAAAGCCCAGTAACAGGCTGGATGCTAGAAGGGCTATCCTTTCTAGTGTTCACTGGAGATGTCTAATACTAATAGATATCGTGTCATTTTGTAACACAAGGTGAAGCTGGAATGATTGTGCCAAGGTGAAGGTGGAGTGATGGTGCCATGGTGAAGGAGGAATGATGGTGCAAAGGTGAAAGTGGAATGATTGTGCCAAGGTGAAGGATGAATGATAGTGCCAAAGTGAAGGATGAATGATGGTGCCAAGGGGAAGGTAGAATAATGGTGCGAAGGTGAAGGATGAATTATGGTGCTAAGGTAAAGGATGAATGATGGTGCCAAGGTGAAGGTGGAATAATATTGCCAAGGTGAAGGTGGAATAATGGTGCCAAGGTGAAGGATTAACAATTTTGCCAAGGTGAAGGTGGAATGATGGTGCCAAGGTGAAGGATGAATGATGGTGTCAAGGTAATTGTGGAATGATGGCGCCAGGTGAAGGATGAATGATGGTGCCAAGGTGAAGGTGGAATTATGGTGCCAAGGTGAAGGTGGAATGATGGTGCCGAAGCGAAGGATAAATGATGGTGCCAAGGTTAAGGTGGAATGATGGTGCCAAGGTGAAAGAGGAATGATAGTGCCAAGATGAAGGATGAATGGTGGTGCCAAGGTGAAGGTAGAATGATGGTACCGAGGCGAAGGATAAATGATAGTGCCAAGGTGAAGGTGGAACGGTGGTGCCAACATAAAGGAGGAATAATGGTGCCAAGGTGAAGGATTTATAATTGTGCCAAGGTGAAGGTGGAATAATGGTGCCAAAGTGAAGGATGAATGATGGTGTCAATGTGAAGGTGGAGTGATGGTGCCAAGGTGAAGGATGAATGATGGTGCCAAGATGAAGGATGAATGGTGGTGCCAAGGTGAAGGTGGAATGATGGTACCGAGGCGAAGGATAAATGATGGTGCCAAGGTGAAGGTGGAATGGTGGTGCCAACATAAAGGTTGAATAATGGTGCCAAGGTGAAGGATTAATAATTGTGCCAAGGTGAAGGTGGAGTGATAGTGCCAAGGTGAAGGATGAATGATGGTGCCAAGGTGAAGGTGGAATAATGGTGCCAACATAAAGGTGGAATAATGGTGCTAAGGAGAAGGATTAATAATTGTGCCAAGGTGAAGGTGGAATAATGGTGCCAAAGTGAAGGATGAATGATGGTGTCAAGGTGAAGGTGGAGTTAGGGTGCCAAGGTGAAGGATGAATGATGGTGCCAAAGTAAAGGTGGAATGATGGTGCCAAGGTGAAGTTGGAATGATGGTGCGAAGGTGAAGGATTAATGATGGTGCCAAGGTGAAGGATGAATGATAGTGCCAAGATGAAGGATGAATAGTGGTGCCAAGGTGAAGGTGGAATGATGGTGCCGAAGTGAAGGATAAATGATGGTGCCAAGGTTAAGGTGGAATGATGGTGCCAAGGTGAAAGAGGAATGATAGTGCCAATATGAAGGATGAATGGTGGTGCCAAGGTGAAGGTGGAATGATGGTATCGAGGCGAAGGATAAATGATGGTGCCAAGGTGAAGGTGGAACGGTGGTGCCAACATAAAGGAGGAATAATGGTGCCAAGGTGAAGGATTAATAATTGTGCCAAGGTGAAGGTGGAATAATGGTGCCAAAGTGAAGGATGAATGATGGTGTCAAGATGAAGGTGGAGTGATGGTGCCAAGGTGAGGTGTAATGATGGTGCGAAGGTGAAGGATGAATGATGGTGCCAAGGTGAAGGATGAATGATGGTGCCAAGGTGAAGGTGGAATGATGGTGCCAAGGTGAAGGAGGAATGATGGTGCCAAGGTGAAGGATGAATGATGGTGCCAAGATGAAGGAGGAATGATGGTGCCAAGGTGAAGGATGAATGATGGTGCCAAGATGAAGGAGGAATGATGGTGCCAAGGTGAAGGTGTAATGATGGTGCGAAGGTGAAGGATGAATGATGGTGCCAAGGTGAAGGATGAATGATGGTGCCAAGGTGAAGGTGGAATGATGGTGCCAAGGTGAAGGAGGAATGATGGTGCCCAGGTGAAGGTGGAATGATGGTGCCAAGTTGAAGGTGGAATTATGGTGCCAAGGTGAAGGTGGAATGATGGTGCCAAGGTGAAGGATGAATGATGGTGCCAAGGTGGAGGATGAATGATGGTGCCATGGTGAATGATGAATGATGGTGCCAAAGTGAAGGTGGAATGATCGTGCAAAGGTGAAGGAGAAATAATGGTGCCAAGGAGAAGGATGAATGATGGTGCCATGGTGAAGGATGAATGATGGTGCCAAGGTGAAGGTGGAATAATGGTGACAAGGTGAAGGATGAATTATGGTGCCAAGGTGAAGGTTGAATGATGGTGCCTAGGTGAAGGTGGAATGATGGTGCCAAGGTGAAGGTGGAATGATGGTGCCAAGGTGAAGGTGGAATGATGGTACCAATGTGAAATATGAATGATGGTGCCAAGGTGAAGGTGGAATAATGGTGCCAAGGTGAAGGTGGAATGATGGTGCCAAGGTGAAGGTGGAATGATGGTGCCAAGGTGTAGGAGGAATGATGGTCCCAAGGTGAAGGATGAATGATGGAGCTATTGTGAATGTGGAATGATGGTGACAAGGTGAAGGATGAGTGATGGTGCTAATGTGAAGGTGGAATGATGGTGCCAAGGTGAATGACGAATGATCGTGCCAAGCTGAAAGTGGAATAATGGTGCCAAGGTGAAGGTGGAATGATGGTGCCAATGTGAAGCATGAATGATTGTGCCAATGTGAAGGTGGAATGATGGTGACAATGTGAAGGTAGAATGATGGTGCCAAGGTGAAGGTGGAATGATGGTGCAGAGGTGAAGGATGAATGATGGTGCCAAGGTGAAGCTGGAATAACGGTGCGAAGGTGAAGGATGAATGATGGTGCTAAAGTGAAGGATGAATGATGGTGCCAAAGTGAAGGTGGAATAATGGTGCCAAAGTGAAGGTGGAATAATGGTGCCAAGATGAAGGATTAATAATTGTGCCAAGGTGAAGGTGGAATGATAGTGCTAAGGTGAAGGATGAATGATGGTGCCAAGGTGAAGGTGGAATGATGGTCCCAAGGTGAAGGATGAATGATGTTGCCTAGGTATTGCGACCCCAGAATGGGCCTGAATGTATATATGTATGTTTATATAAATTTTTGATTTCCCTCTTATAATTTTGTATTTCTGATATTTTCGATAATAGCTAAATCGTTAATATCTTGCTTTATAATATTATTTGACATTATTTGACTTAGCTTTTGTAATAGGTAGGATGTAGCATTATAAATTGTGCTTATGTTTGTAGTAGATGCCTTGGAGTTGGCAAACTACCGATTATGACACTACACTTGTTATACTGCCGGCGTCTAGTTGCTGGGAGGAAGTCACATGATTCCACCTGAGGTGGGTGGCTGCTTCTCCTTCCTCGAGAGCACTACGCAGATGGACATCGTTGAGTCAACACCTCGCTCCTGTCTCTGCTTGTTTTCTCGCCATTTAGACTCTGTTTGGGTAGAGTATGTATTCGGTGGTGAGACAAAACATACTTCTCAGAACTCTGTATAACTCTGTTCACAGAGGATAGACTAGACAGTGATTTTCTACGTTTTTCTGGGTTGTGTCACATTGACACTCTGAGATAACTCAGGTCTCTAGCTACAGCTCCTGACCTAATTCGATAAGGCATCTGTGCACCGTCACATTTTGGGATTGTTTATGCTGAACCTAGCTTCAGTAGAAAGGGAATTTTGTGACTGTTTTGGAGGATCTATTGATGGTCCCCAGTTAGGGTCGATTTTCTATCTCCTTGTTCCTGACGCTGTGTTGCTGTTGCCTGTTATATTGCTGTTATGCGAATTGGTCATTTTTTTCTGGTCAATCAAGCTGTTCTGATTGTCAGTTTGTTAGAGAAGCTAGCTTATGAGAAGTTCAGTCGGACACTGGTTGAGTCGAGTCTTAGAGTTACCTGGAGCTCACTCATACACATATATTCTTATATGCATATATCAGTATTATTGTAATTACTGACATTGTACCTGATGGTACTTCAGAGTCATTTAGATATATGTGCCATCAGCACAGCCTTATGGTATATGAGAGCAGTGTAGGAGCTAACCTCCTAATTAACCTCCTAATTCATAACTTAATGAATATCCTGATCATGTGTACATTTATTTAGTTTGAAACCCTAGACACTCACTTTGATAATAAACCTTTTAAATACATTTCGTTGCTTAGTACCCTACCAGTTGTAATCCTCATGGAGACTATTGAATATATCGGATAACTGGACCAGGATACTGACTTTGTTGCAAAAGCCCAGTAACAGGCTGGATGCTAGAAGGGCTATCCTTTCTAGTGTTCACTGGAGATGTCTATTACTAATAGATATCGTGTCATTTTGTAACACAAGGTGAAGCTGGAATGATTGTGCCAAGGTGAAGGTGGAGTGATGGTGCCATGGTGAAGGATGAATGATAGTGCCGAAGTGAAGGATGAATGATGGTGCCAACGTGAAGGATGAATGATGGTGCTAGGGTGAAGGTGGAATGATTGTGCCAAGGTGAAGGTGGAATGATGGTGCCAACGTGAAAGATGAATGATGATGCTAAGGTGAAGTTGGAATAATGGTGCCAAGATGAAGGTAGAATAATGGTGCCAAGGTGAAGGGTTAATAATTGTGCCATGGTGAAGGTGAAATAATAATGCCAAGGTGAAGGATAAATGATGGTATCAAGGTGAAGGTGGAATGATGGTGCCAAGGTGAAGGATGAATGATGGTGCCAAGGTGAAGGTGGAATGATGGTGCCAAGGTGAAGTTGGAATGATTGTGCCAAAGTGAAGGATGAATGATAGTGCCAACGTGAAGGATGAATGATGGTGCCAAGATGAAGGATGAATTATTGTGCCAAGGTGAAGGAATGATGGTGCCAAGGTGAAAGATGAATGATGGTGTCAAGGTGAAGGTGGAATGATGGTGCCAAAGTGAAGGATGAATGATAGTGCCAAGGTGAAGGATGAATGATGGTGCCAAGGTGAAGGATGAATGATGGTGCCCAGGTGAAGGTGGAATGATGGTGCCAAAGTGAAGGTGGAATGATGGTGCCAAGGTAAAGGATGAATGATGGTGCCAAGGTGAAGGATGAATGATATTGCCAAGGTGAAGGATGAATGATGGTGCCAAGGTGAAGGATGAATGATGGTGCCCAGGTGAAGGTGGAATGATGGTGCCAAAGTGAAGGTGGAATGATGCTGCCAAGGTGAAAGATGAATGATGATGCCAAGGTGAAGGATGAAAAATGGTGCCAAGGTGAATGATGAATGATGGTGCCAAGGTGAATGAGGAATGATGGTGCCAAGGTGAAGGATGAAAAATGGTGCCAAGGTGAATGATGAATGATGGTGCCAAAGTGAAGGTGGAATAATCGTGCAAAGGTGAAGGAGGAATTATGGTGCCAAGGTGATGGATGAATGATGGTGCCAAGGTGAATGATGGTGCCAAAGTGAAGGTGGAATGATGGTACCAAGGTGAAGGAGGAATAATTGTGCCAAGGTGAAGGAGAAATAATGGTGCTAAGGTGAAGGATGAATGATGGTGCGAAGGTGAAGGTTGAATAATGGTGCCAAGGTGAAGGAAGAATGATGGTCACAAGGTGAAGGATGAATGATAGTGCCAATGTGAAGGTGGAATAATAGAGCGAAGGGGAAGGATGAATGATGGTGCTAAGTTGAAGGATGAATGATGGTGCAATGGTGAAGGTGGAATAATGGTGCCAAGGTGAAGGTGGAATAATGGTGCCAAGGTGAAGGATTAATAATTGTGCCAAGGTGAGGGATGAATGATGGTGCCAAGGTGAAGGATGAGTGATGTTGCTAAGGTGATGGTGGAATGATGGTGCCAATGTGAAGGATGAATAATGGTGCAAAGGAGAAAGATGAATGATAGTGCCAAGGTGAATGATGAATGATGGTGCCAAAGTGAAGGAGGAATGATGGTTCCAAGGTGAAGGTGGAATGATGGTGCCAAGGTGTAGGTGGAATAATGGTGCAAAGGTGAAGGAGAAATAGTTGTGCCAAGGACAAGGATGAATGATAGTGCCACGGTGAAAGATGAATAATGGTGCCAAGGTGTAGTTGGAATAATGGTGCTAAGGTGAAGGTGGAATGATTGTGCCAAGGTGAAGGATGAATGATTGTGCAAAGGTGAAGGATGAATGACGGTGCCAAGGTGAAGGTTGAATGATGGTGCCAAGGTGAAGGAGGAATGATGGTGCAAAGGTGAAGGTGGAATGATGGTGCCAAGGTATAGGTGGAATAATGGTGCAAAGGTGAAGGAGAAATAACGGTGCCAAGGAGAAGGATGAATGATGGTGCCAAGGTGAAAGATGAATTATGATGCCAAGGTGAAGGTGGAATGATGGTGCCATTGTGAAGGTGGATTGATTGTGCCAATGTGTAGAAGGAATGATGGTCCCAAGGTGAAGGATGAATGATTGTGCTATTGTGAAGGTGGAATGATGGTGCCAAGGTGAAGGATGAGTGATGGTGCTAAGGTGAAGGTGGAATGATGGTGCCAAGGTGAAGGATGAATGATGGTGTCAAGGTGAAGGTGGAATAATGGTGCTAAGGTGAAGGATGATTATAATGCCAAGGTGAAGGATGAATGATGGTGCCAAGCTGAATGTGGAATAATGGTGCCAAGGTGAAGGATGAATGATTGTGCCAAGGTGAAGGATGAATGATGGTGAAAAGGTGAAGATGGAATAATGGTGAGAAGGTGAAGGGTGAATGATGGTGCCAAGGTGAAGGTGGAATAAAGGTGCCAAAGTGAAGGTGGAATAATAGTGCCTTGGTGAAGGATTAATAATTGTGCCAAGGTGAAGGTGGAATGATGGAGCCAAGGTGAAGGTGGAATGATGGTGCCAAGGTGAAGGATGAATGATGGTGTCAAGGTGAAGGTGGAACGATGGTGCCAATGTGAAGGATGAATGATGGTGCCAAGGTGAAGGATGCATGATTGTGCCTGGGTGAAAGTTGAATGATGATGCCAAGGTGAATGAAGAAAAATAATGCCAAGGTGAAGGATGAATGATGGTGCCAATGTGAAAGAGGAATGATGGTGCCAAGGTGAAGATGGAATGATTGTGCCAAGGTGAAGGATGAATGATAGTGCCAAAGTGAAGGATGAATGATGGTGCCAAGGTGAAGGTGGAATGATAGTGCCAAGGTGAAGGATGAATGATGGTGCCAAGGTAAATGATAAATGATAGTGCCAAGGTGAAGGATGAATGATGGTGCCAAGGTGAATGATAAATGATGGTTCCAAGGTGAAGGTGGAATGATAATGCCAAGGTGAATGATGAATAATGGTGCCAAGGTGAAGGTGGAATGATGGTGCCAATGTGAAGGTGGAATTATGGTGCCAAAGTGAAAGATGAATAATGGTGTCAAAGTGAAGGTGGAAAGATGGTGCCAAAGTGAATGATGAATGATGGTGCCAAGGTGAAGGATGAATGATGGTGCTAAAGTGAAGATGGAATGATGGTGCCAAAGTGAAGGGGGAATGATGATGCCAAGGTGAAAGTGGAATGATGGTGCCAAGTTGAAGGTGGAATGATGGTTCGAAGGTGAAGGTTGAATGATAGTGCCAAGGTGAATGTGGAATGATGGTGCCAATGTGAAGGATGAATGATGGTGCCAAAGTCAAGGGTGAATGATGGTGCAAATGTGAAGGATGAATGATGGAGCCAATGTGAAGTTTTAATGATGGTGCCAAGGTGTACGTTGATTGATGGTGCCAAGGTGAAGGTGGAATGATGGTGCTAAGGTGAAGGATGCATGATAATGCCAAGGTGAAGGTGGAACGATGGTGCCAAGGTGAAGGATGAATGATAGTGCCAAGGTGAATGTGGACTGATTGTGTCAAGGTGAAGGTGGAAGGATAGTGCCAAGGTGAAGGATTAATGATGGTGCCAAGGTGAAGGTGGAATGATGGTGCCAACGTGAAGGTGGAATGATGGTGCCAACGTGAAGGTGGAATGATGGTGCCAAGGTGAATGATGAATGATTGTGCCAAGGTGAAGGATGAATGATGGTGCCAAAGTGAACGATGAATGATGGTGCAAAGGTGAAGGATGAACGATGTACACCACACCAGTACACTACACCAGTACACTACACCAGTACACTACACCAGTACACTACTCCAGTACACTGCACCACTACACTTCAGTGCACCACACCAGTACTCTACACCAGTACACTACATCAGTATACTACACCAGTACTCCACACCAGTACACCACACCAGTACACCACACCAGTACACTTCACCAGTATACCACACCAGTACACTTCACCAGTACACCACACTAGTACTCCACACCAGTACACTACACCAGTACACTACGCTAGTACACTACACCAGTACAATACATTAGTACACTACACCAGTACACAACAACAGTACACCACACTAGTACACTACACCAGTACACCACAACAGTACACTACAATAGTACACTACACCAGTACACTACAACAGTACACAACACCAGTTCACTACACCAGTACTCCACACCAGTACACCACACCAGTACACGACACCAGTACACTAAAACATTACATCACACCAGTACACTATTCCAGTATACCACAGCAGTACACTTGACCAGTACACTTCACCAGTACACTACACCAGTACACCACACCAGTACGCAATACCAGTACACTACACTAGTACACTACACCAATACACCAAACCAGTACACTACTCCAGTACCACACCTGTGTTAGTACCACACTGTGTTAGTACCACACCTGTGTTAGTACCACACCTGTTTTAGTACCACACCTGTGTTAGTTCCACACCTGTGTTAGTACCACACCTTTGTTAGTACCACACCTTTGTTAGTACCACACCTTTGTTAGTACCACACTGTGTTCATATCACACTGTGTTAGTATCACACTGTGTTAGTACCACACTGTTAGTATCACCCTGTTTTTACACACCAGTGTTAGTACCACACTGTGTTAGACCACACCTGTGTTAAGTACCACACTGTGTCTATTACCACAACCAGCATAGTAGTACCACACCTGTGTTAGTACCACACCTGTGTTCATACTACACTGTGTTAGTACCACACTGTGTTAGTATCACTCCTGTGTTATTACACACCAGTGTTAGTACCACACTGTGTTAGTACCACACCTGTGTTAGTACCACACTGTGTTATTACCACACCTGTGTTAGTACAACACTGTGTTAGTACCACACCTGTGTTAGTACCACACCTGTGTTAGTACCACACCTGTGTTAGCACCACACTGTGTTAGTACCACACTGTGTTAGTACCACACCTGTGTTAGTACCACACTGTGTTAGTACCACAATGTGTTAGTATCACTCCTGTGTTATTACACACCAGTGTTAGTACCACACTGTGTTAGTACCACACCTGTGTTAGTACCACACTGTGTTAGTACCACACTGTGTTAGTACCACACCTGTGTTAGTACCACACTGTGTTAGTACCACACTGTGTTAGTACCACACTGTGTTAGTACCACACTGTGTTAGTACCACACTGTGTTAGTACCACACCTGTGTTAGTACCACACTGTGTTAGTACCACACTGTGTTAGTACCACACTGTTAGTACAGTTACCACACCTGTGTTAGATACCACACTGTGTTAGTACCACACTGTGTTAGTACCACACCTGTGTTAGTACCACACTGTGTTAGTACCACACCTGTGTTAGTACCACACTGTGTTAGTACCACACTGTGTTAGTACCACACCTGTGTTAGTACCACACCTGTGTTATACCACACTGTGTTAGTACCACACCTGTGTTAGTACCACACTGTGTTAGTACACCCTGTGTTAGTACCACACCAGTGTTAGTACCACACTGTGTTAGTACCACACCTGTGTTAGTACACACTGTGTTATACCACACCTGTGTTAGTACCACACTGTGTAATAGCCCACATGATTAGTACCAACATAGTGTTATACCACACTGTGTATACCACACCTGTGTTAGTACACACTGTGTTAGTACCACACGTGTGTACCAACACTGTGTTAGTACACGACACTACTGTGTGTCATACCACACTGTGTAGTACTCACCCTGTGTTAATTAACACAGTGTTATACCACACTGTGTATACACACGTGTTAGTACCACACTGTGTTACATGTTAGTACCACACTGTGTTAGTACCAACACTGTGTTAGTACTACACCTGTGTTAGTACCACACTGTGTTAGTACCACACTGTGTTAGTACACACTGTGTTAGTACCACACTGTGTTAGTACCACACCTGTGTTGTTTATTACACCATGTGTTAGTACCACACTGTGTTAGTACCACACCTGTGTTAGTACCACACCTGTGTTATACCACACCTGTGTTAGTACCACACTGTGTTAGTACCACACTGTGTTAGTACCACACTGTGTTAGTACCACACTGTGTTAGTACCACACTGTGTTAGTATCACTCCTGTGTTATTACACACCAGTGTTAGTACCACACTGTGTTAGTACCACACCTGTGTTAGTACCACACTGTGTTAGTACCACACCTGTGTTAGTACCACACTGTGTTAGTACCACACTGTGTTAGTACCACACCTGTGTTAGTACCACACCTGTGTTAGTACCACACTGTGTTAGTACCACACTGTGTTAGTACCACACCTGTGTTAGTACCACACTGTGTTAGTACCACACTGTGTTAGTACTCACACTGTGTTAGTACACACCGTGTTAGTACCACACTGTGTTAGTACCACACTGTGTTAGTACCACACCTGTGTTAGTACCACACTGTGTTAGTACCACACCTGTGTTAGTACCATACTGTGTTATTACCACACATGTGTTAGTACCACACCTGTGTTAGTACACACTGTGTTCATACCACACGTGTTAGTACCACACTGTGTTAGTACCACACTGTGTTAGTATCACTCCTGTGTTATTACACACCAGTGTTAGTACCACACTGTGTTAGTACCACACCTGTGTTAGTAACACACTGTGTTATTACCACACCTGTGCTAGTACCACACTGTGTGTAATAACACAGGAGTGATACTAACATAGTGTGGTACTAACACAGTGTGGTACTAACACAGTGTGGTATGAACACAGGTGTGGTACTAACACAGGTGTGTACTAACACAGGTGTGGTAATAACACAGTATGTCTAACACAGTGTGGTACTAACAGTGTGGTACTAACACTGGTGTAAAACACAGGAGTGATACTAACACAGTGTGGTACTAACACAGTGTGATACTAACACAGTGTGGTATGAACACAGTGTGGTACTAACAAAGGTGTGGTACTAACACCTTTGTTAGTACCACACTGTGTTCATACCACACTGTGTTAGTATCACACTGTGTTAGTACCACACTGTGTTAGTATCACTCCTGTGTTTTTACACACCAGTGTTAGTACCACACTGTGTTAGTACCACACCTGTGTTAGTACCATACTGTGTTATTACCACACCTGTGTTAGTACCACACCTGTGTTAGTACCACACCTGTGTTCATACCACACTGTGTTAGTACCACACTGTGTTAGTACCACACTGTGTTAGTATCACTCCTGTGTTATTACACACCAGTGTTAGTACCACACTGTGTTAGTACCACACCTGTGTTAGTAACACACTGTGTTATTACCACACCTGTGCTAGTACCACACTGTGTTAGTACCACACCTGTGTTAGTACCACACCTGTGTTAGTACCACACCTGTGTTAGTACCACACTGTGTTAGTACCACACTGTGTTAGTACCACACCTGTGTTAGTACCACACTGTGTTAGTACCACACTGTGTTAGTATCACTCCTGTGTTATTACACACCAGTGTTAGTACCACACTGTGTTAGTACCACACCTGTGTTAGTACCACACTGTGTTAGTATCACACTGTGTTAGTACCACACTGTGTTAGTATCACTCCTGTGTTATTACACACCAGTGTTAGTACCACACCTGTGTTAGTACCACACCTGTGTTAGTACCACACCTGTGTTAGTACCACACTGTGTTAGTACCACACTGTGTTAGTACCACACTGTGTTAGTACCACACCTGTGTTAGTACCACACCTGTACTAGTACCTGTGTTGCATGCAAAGAGTATGTAACCTTTATTCTGAGCATGTTAAACACACCCACATAGGCATCCCTCCAACCAGCGAACCATCGTTAAGGGTTTGGTGATGGGGCCCCATCATCAAATCAACGACTCGGTTCAGCCAATTAAAATGCGAGTTTAACAATGACAAAGGTGACGTGGATACCACTCACAGTTTGTCATTGGAATTTCTGCATAGAGCTGGTTGTGGAAGGTTGTCTGTCTTTTGGCTGCTGTTTAGCCTTGACTACTGTGGCGTGCACTAATACTACTCTGTTTGTATATAGTGTACATATGTGTAAAAAAGCCCTTTTGTAATACTTGGTGAAGGAAAAGACAAAAGTCTGGAATTAATCTAACTGATTTTTGAAGGAAATACAATTTCAATACATCTTCTACTGTGCTTCTTTGCTCCAAGCTCCCTTTACACTCAGGTTAACAGGCCATTGAACCTGAGGTTGTAATATGGGGGCCTGTCCACTACACCATTACACCAGAACACCACCATACCAGTACACTACACCACTACACCAGTATAATACACCAGTACACCAGGACACCACTACACCAGTATACCACACCAGGACACCACTACACCAGTACACCACTACACCAGTATACTACACCAGTACACCACTACACTACACCACTTCACCAGTACATTACACCACTTCACCAGTACACTACACCAGTACACCACTACACCACTACACCACTACACAAGTACACCACTACACAAGTACACCACTACACAAGTACACCACTACACAAGTACACCACTACACAAGTATACTACACGAGTACACCCCTACACTAGTATACTACACCAGTATGTTACACCAGTACACCACTACACCAGCACACCACTACACAAGTATACTACACCAGTACACCCCTACACTTGTATACTACACCAGTATACTACACCAGACACCACTACACCAGTATACTACACCAGTACACCACTACACCAGTATAATTCACCAGTACACCACTACACCAGTATACTACACCAGTACACCACTACACCAGTATACTACACCAGTATACCACTACACCAGTATACTACACCAGAATACTACACCAGTACACCACTACACCAGTATACTTCACCAGTACACCACTACACCAGTATACTACACCAGTACACCACTACACCAGTATACTACACCACTACACCAGTGCACTACCAGCAACGGGCTGACAGACAGGTGTCAGGTATCGGGGAAAGTGTCAGAATCCATCACACAGCTGACATTACGACAGATGTTGATGCTGCATCTCATCTCCGTAGATGCTGCACCCATTTCCTAAGATGCTGCACCCCATCTCCCAAGATGCTGCACATCATCTCCCAAGATGCTGCACCTCATCTCTCAAGATGCTGCACCCCATCTCCCAAGATGCTGCACCTCATCTCCCAAGATGCTGCACCTCATCTCCAAAGATGCTTCACCTCATCTCCGAAGATGCTGCACACCATCTCCCAAGATGCTGCACCCCATCTCCAAAGATGCTGCACCCCATCTCCGAAGATGCTGCACCCCATCTCCCAAGATGCTGCACCCCATCTCCCAAGATACTGCACCTCATCTCCCAAGATGCTGCACCTCATCTACCAAGATGCTTCACCTCATCTCCCAAGATACTGCACCCCATCTCCCAAGATGATTCACCTCATCTCCCAAGATGCTTCACCTCATCTCCCAAGATGCTGCACCCCATCTCCGAAGATGCTGCACCCCATCTCCCAAGATACTGCACCCCACCTCCCAAGATACTGCACCTCATCTCCCAAGATGCTTCACCCCATCTCCCAAGATGCTGCACCCCATCTCCCAAGATGCTGCACCTCATCTCCCAAGATGCTGCACCCCATCTCCCAAGATGCTGCACCTCATCTCCCAAGATACTGCACCCCATCTCCCAAGATGCTTCACCTCATCTCCCAAGATGCTTCACCTCATCTCCCAAGATGCTGCACCCCATCTCCGAAGATGCTGCACCCCATCTCCCAAGATACTGCACCCCACCTCCCAAGATACTGCACCTCATCTCCCAAGATGCTGCACCCCATCTCCCAAGATGCTGCACCTCATCTCCCAAGATGCTGCACCCATCTCCCAAGATGCTTCACCTCATCTCCCAAGATGCTGCACCTCATCTCCGAAGATGCTGCACCCCATCTCCCAAGATACTGCACCCCATCTCCCAAGATGCTGCACCTTATCTCCCAAGATGCTGCACCCCATCTCCCAAGATGCTGCACCTCATCTCCCAACAGGTTTGGAGATATAACAGGTGTGGAGATATAACAGGTGTGGAGATATAACAGGTGTGGAGATATAACAGGTGTGGAAATATAACAGGTGTGGAAATATAACAGGTGTGGAGATATAACAGGTGTGGAAATATAACAGGTGTGGAAATTTAATAGGTGTGAAGATGTAGCAGGTGTGGAAATATAACAGGTGTGGAGATATAACAGGTGTGGAGCAGAGTCACAGTTGTCATTTGAATGAAGATTAAGGTAGGTAGAAGCTACCTCACCCTGCAGGGTGGCATGTTGGCAGGGAAGCAAGGTGGCATGGTGGTAGTGAGCCAGGGAGGCCGGGTGGCAGGTCTTTAGGGAGGCAGGGTGGTAGGAAGTCAGGATGGCTGGGAAGCAAGGTGAAAAAGAGGCAGGGAGGCAGGGCGACAGAGAGGCAGGGTGGCAATAAGGAAGGGTGGCAAAAGGGAGGCAGGGTGACAGGCAGGGAGGCAGAGTAGCAAGAAGGCAGGGTGGCAGGGAAAGAGAAAAGGTGGCAGGGAGGCAGGGTAGGAGGAAGGCAGGGTGGAAGGCAGGGAGACAGGGAAACAGGCAGGGAGTCAGAGTGGCAAGGAAGGAGGCAGGGAGGCTAGCAGGGAGGTGGCAGCAGGGAGGCAGAGTGGCAAGGAAGGAGGCAGGGAGGCTAGCAAGGAGGTGTCAGCAGGGAGGCAGGGAAAGAAGTATGCAGGGAGGTAGGCAAAAAGGCAGTGAGAAAGGCAGGGAGGCAGGCAGGAAATAAGGAAGGCAGGGAGGCAGGCAGGGAGGCAGGAAAGGAGGCAGGCAGGGAGACAGAGAGGAAGGCAGGGATGCAGAGCGGCAGGCAGGGAGGGAGGAAGGAAGGCAGTCAGGAGGCAGGCAGAGAGGCAGGAAGGGAGGCAGGGAGTTAGGCAGGGAGGCAGAGAGGCAGGCAGGGAGGTTGGGAGGCAGAGAGAGAGGCAGGGAGGTAGGAAGGGAGGAAAGCAGGGAGGCAGAGAGGAAGGCAGGGAGGCATTCAGAGAGGCAGGCAGGGAGACAGTGATGTAGGCAGGGAGGAAGAGAGGTAGGCAGTTAGGCAGAGAGGTAGACAGAGAGGCAGGTAGGCAGGCAAGAAGGCAGTGAGACAGGCAGGGAGCAAGGAGGCAGGGAGGGAGGCAGGGAAGCATGCAGAGAGGTGGGCAAGGAGGCAGGGAGGTAGGCAAGGAGGAAGGGTGGCAGGGAAGCAGGGTAGCACGGAGGCAGGAGACAGAGTGGCAGGGAGGCAGGGTAGCACGGAGGCAGGGTGGCAGGCATTGAGATAGGGGAGGAGGCAGGAAGGAGGCAATGTCAGGAGGCAGGGGCAGGAGTGAGGAACAGGACCAGGGACAGGCAAAGGCAGATTCAGAAGGCAGAGAGGAATAGGTGGCAGGCAGGGACGCAGGGTGGAAAGCAGGACAGGGTGAGGCAGGGCAAAGTGACAAAGAATCAGGGTAGCAGAGAAGCAGGGAGGCAGGGTGACAGGCAAGGACGCAGGTTAGCAAAGAGGCAGGGAGGTAGGTAAGGAGGCAGGCAGGGAGGCAAGGGAGGCAGGGAGTTAGGCAGAGATGTAGGGGGAATGCAGGGAGGCAGGCAGGGAAGCAGTGAGGCAGGCAGGGAGGCAGAGAGCTAGGGAGGGCGGTAGGCAAAGAAGCATGACGGCAGGCAGGGAGGCAGGCAGGGAGGCAGGCAGGAAGGGAGACAGGCAGGGAATTAGGCAGGAATGTAAGGGGTAGGCAGGGAGGCAAACAGGGAGGCAGGCAGGGAAGCAGTGAGGCAGGCAGGGAGGCAGAGAGGTAGGCAGGGAGGCAGGGTGGCAGGCAGGGAGGGAAACAAGGAGGCAGGGCGTCAGGCAAAGATGCAGGCATTCAGGAAGGCAGAGCGGCAGGCAGGGAGGCAGGGTGGCAGGCAGGCAGGTAGACAGGCAGGGAGGGAGGCAGGTAGGGAGGCAGGGAGGGAAACAAGGAGGCAGGGCGTCAGGCAAAGAGGCAGGCATTCAGGAAGGCAGAGCGGCAGGCAGGGAGGCAGGGTGGCAGGCAGGGACGCAGAGAGCGAAAAAGGCAGGGAAGCAGGGTGGCAGGCAGGGAGGCACAGTGGCAAAGAATCAGGGTAGCAGAGAAGCAGGGAGGCAGGGTGGGAGGCAAGGAGACAGGTTGGCAAAGAGGCAGGGAGATAGGTAAGGAGGCAGGGAGTTAGGCAGGGATGTAGGGGGCATGCAGGGAGGCAGGCAGGGAAGCAGTGAGGCAGGCAGTGAGGCAGAGAGGCAGGGCGGGCGGGAGGCAGAGAGGCATGGCGGTAGGAGGCAGGCAGGGAGGCAGGAGAGAGGGAGGGAGGGAGTCAAAGACGCAGGGCGGCAGGCAGGGTGGCAGAGAGGCAGGGAAAGAGGGAGGCAAAGAGGCATGGCGGCAGGGCGGCAGGCAGGGTAGAAGGCAGGCTGGCAGGCAGGGAGGGAGGCAGGCAGGGAGGGAGACAGGCAGGGAGGCAGGCAGGGAGGCAGGCAGGGAGGGAGACAGGCAGGGAGGGAGACAGGCAGGGAGGCAGGCAGGGAGGCAGGCAGGGAGGGAAACAAGGAGGCAGGGCGTCAGGCAAAGAGGCCGTCATTCAGGAAGGCAGAGAGGCAGGCAGGGAGGCAGGGTGGCAGGCAGGGACGCAGGGTGCGAAAAAGGCAGGGAAGCAGGGTGGCAGGCAGGGAGGCAAAATGGCAAAGAATCAGGGTAGCAGAGAAGCAGGGAGGCAGGGTGGCAGGCAAGTAGGCAGGTTGGCAAAGAGGCAGGGAGGTAGGTAAGGAGGCAGGGAGGTAGAAAAGGAGGCAGGCAGGCAGGGAGGCAAGAGAGGCAGGGAGTTAGTCAGGGATGTAGGGGCATGCAGGGAGGCAGGCAGGTAAACCGTGAGGCAGGCAGGGAGGCAGAGAGCTAGGGAGGGAGGGAGGCAAAGAAACATGACGGCAGGCAGGGTGGCAGAGAGGCAGGGAGGGAGGGAGGCAAAGACGAAGGGCGGCAGGGCGGCAGGCAGGGAGGAAGGCAGGCAGGGAAGAAGGCAGGCAGGCAGGCAGTGAGACAGGCAGGCAGAGAGGGAGGCAGGCAGGGAGGGAGGCAGGCAGGGAGGTAGGCAGGGAGGGAGTCAGGGAGGCAGAGAGGCAGGGAGACAGGGAGTTAGACATGAATGTAGGGGGTAGGCAGGGAGGCAGGAAGAGAGGCAGGCAGGGAAGCAGTGAGGCAGGCAGGGAGGCAGAGAGGTAGGGAGGGAGGGAGTCAAAGACCCAGGACGGCAGGCAGGGAGGCAAAGAGACAGTGGGATGGAGGGAGGCAAAGAGGCATAGCGGCAGGGCGGCAGGCAGGGAGGCAGGCAGGTAGGAAACCAGGCAAGGAGACAGGCAGGCAGAGAGGCATTCAGGTATGTAGGGAGGCAGGCAGGGAGGCAGGCAGGGAGGCAGGCAGGTAAAGAGGCAGACAGGCAAGGAGTTAGGCAGGAATGTAGGGGTAGGCAGGAGGCAGGCAGGGAAGCAGTGAGGCAGGCAGGGAGGCAGAGAGGTAGGGAGGGAGGGAGGCAAAGACGCAGGACTGCAGGCAGGGAGGCAGAGAGAGAGACAAAGAGGCATGGCGGCAGGGCGGCAGGCAGGAGGCAGGCAGGCAGGCAATCAGGCAGGTATGCAGGCAGGCAGGGAGGCTGGGAGGCAGGCAGGCAGGGAGGCAGGTAGGCAGGCAGGCAAAGAGGCAGGGAGGCAGGCAGGGAGGCAGACAGGGAAGCAGGGAGGCAGTCAGGCAACCAGACAGGGAGGCAGACAGGCAGGGAGGCAGGCAGGTATACAGGGAGGCAGGGAGGCAGGTAGGCAGGCAGGCAGGGAGGCAGGCAGGCAGGGACTCAGGCAGGCAGGGAGACAGGCAGGCAGGGAGGCAGGCAGGCAGGGACTCAGGCAGGCAGGGAGGCAGGCAGGCAGGGAGGCAGGCAGGCAGGGACTCAGGCAGGCAGGCAGGGACTCAGGCAGACAGGAAGACAGGCAGGCAGTCAGGGAGGCAGGGAGGCAGGCAGGCAGGGAGGCAGGCAGGCAGGCAAGGAGGCAGGCAGGGAGGCAGGGAGGCAGGCAGAGAGGCAGGCAGAGAGGCAAGGAGGCAGGCAGAGAGGCAGGTAAGGAGGCAGGGAGGCAGGGAAAGAAGAACACCCCCCCTTCCCCTTCTTTTAACATATTCTGTGAATAAACATAGAAGAATAAGATATTACATTGTTCGGGCAGTAGATGAGGGAGTTGGATCCTCTAGTGTCTGATCCAGTCTGATATATCTGACGTCGGGCTTAACCTGACTTAATGTTAAATTGTAATACTGGGATATTACCTGCTGGTGTTACCATCATGATAGTGCCAGCTACCATCATGGTAGTGCCAGCTACTATCATGGTAGTGCCACCTACCATCATGGTATTGCCAGCTAACATCATGGTAGTGCCAGCTACCATCATGGTAGTGCCAGCAAACATCACGGTAGTGCCAGCTAACATCATGGTAGTGCCAGCTACCATCATGGTAGTGCCATCTACCATCATGGTAGCACCAGCTACCATCATGGTAGCACCAGCTACCATCATGGTAGTAATGGAACACGGTAACCGACATTAGTCAGTGCTTGGGACAGTCCTGCCCCGCCGGGTTTACAAAACGGTCATTTAGCTGAATTTTCCGAGCCATGAGAGGCGGCAGAAACGTGTAGGAGTGAGGGGTGATTTATGGTAGGTGGGGAGGAAAGGAGGGAGGGGAAGGAAGGAGGAAGGAAGGAAGGAAGGAAAAAGGGAGAGAAGGAGGGGAAAGGAAGGAGGGGGAAGGAAAGGAAGGGGTATGGGAACGAGGGGGAGGTGAAGGAGGGAGAGGGAAGGAGGGGAAGAGAAGGAGGGGGAGAGAAGGAGGGGGAGGGAAGGAGGGTAAGGGATGGAGGGAAGGGAAGGAGGGGAAGGGAAGGAGGTGAAGGGAAGGAGGGGGGAGGGTAGGAAGGGAAGTGGCGATCAATAATGAACAATCAATAATGAACGATCAATAATCAATGATCAATAATCAACGATCAATAATGAACGATCAATAATGAACGATCAATAATGAACGATCAATATGAACGATCAATAATGAACAATCAATAATCAACGATCAATAATGAACGATCAATAATTAACGATCAATAATGAACGATCAATAATGAACGATCAATAATGAACGATCAATAATGAACGATCAATAATGAACGATCAATAATGAACGATCAATAATGAACGATCAATAATGAACGATCAATAATGAACGATCAATAATGAACGATCAATAATGAACGATCAATAATGAACGATCAATAATGAACGATCAATAATGAACGATCGATAATGAACGATCAATAATGAACGATCAATAATCAACGATCAATAATCATCGATCAATAATGAACGATCAATAATGAACGATCAATAATGAACGATCAATAATGAACGATCAATAATGAACGATCAATAATGAACGATCAATAATGAACGATCAATAATCAACGATCAATAATCAACGATCAATGCCTGATTGTGCTGATTGGAGGACAAGTTGAGGCCTGTGATTGGCCAGCCCCTGAGTGCCCCTAGACGCTGATTGGCCAGCCTCTGAGTGCCCCTGGTCGCTGATTGGCCAGTTGTCAGCACTCTCCTCCAGGCAACCACCAATCATCATTTTTTTGGGGTTACGAATAAAATATTCTGATATTTTATGGAATTTTGTTTTGTGGGTTTTGTGTTAGTTATTGTTATTATTATTTTATTATTATTATTATAATTATCATTATTTTTATTATTATTAGTGTTATTATTATTATTGTTGGTGTTA